>JAHIAM010008260.1:0-17272 GCA_021605205.1 Aegilops longissima | reverse complement strand
GTGTCCGCCAGGAGGACGGCACCGGTGGTACCTTCACCATCGCTGCTACTCGACCCTAAATAGGAAGGCGCGCTGTTGTTTTCCTGCGGCGAATGTCGGCGTGTTTGCATGGCAACCGCCCGACATCCCCGGCGTTCCTGTGAAAGTAATTGAGCACCACTTAGCTGTCTGTCTCATGCGCGCGCCCGCAAGCGTAAAGTCGAAGCAGCAAAGGAGCGCCAAGAGTTCATTGCGTAAGAGATCAAGAAATTGGAAGCAGCAGCCTTGTCGAGGAGTGCTCCATCCCACGTGGTTGGCCAATCCTGTAGTTGTATCGAAGGCAAATGGGAAATGGAGACTTTGTATCGACTTCACAGATGTTAATAAAGCTTGTCCCAAAGACCCATTTCCCTTGCCACAGATCGACCAGATTGTTGACTCCACGGCTGGATGTGATTTGCTTTCATTTCTTGATGCATACTCAGATATCATCGATCTTCATGGCGTAAGAGGATGAAGAGAAAACCGCATTCATCACCCCATGTGGCACATACTGCTTTTATACGGATGCCCTTTGGGCTAAAGAATGCTGGTTCAACGCTCGCAAGAGTAGTCCATGACGCTTTTGAGCCCCAAATGCACGTAAATGTAGAAGCCTACATGGATGACATAGTGGTCAAAAGCAAGGACAAAGCGACTCGTTCAAGATTTAGATGAGACCTTTGCAAATCTGCGCAAGATCAATCTCAAGCTCAACCCCGAGAAGTGCATGTTTGGAGTCCTTCCGCAAGCTTCTCGGTTCTTCGTGTCTCGGGGAATTGAAGCCAATCCCGACAAGATCAAGGCCATTGAACAGATTGAAGCACCAAAGCGCCAAGGATGTACGAAGAATTGCGGTTGCGTGGCTGCTCTCAGCAGGTTTATCTCTAGGTTCTGCTGAGCGCCTCTGCCATTTTTCAAGATTTTGAAAAAGGCAGGTCCAATGAAATGGACTCGGCGGAGGCTGCGCTGCAGACTTAAAGAGGTACCTGTCCTCCACTCCAATACTTGTCGCACCTAGGCCACAAGAAAAGTTGCTGCTATACATAGCGGCAACCAATCAAGTGGTTAGTGCTGCTTTAGTAGCGGAAAGGGAGATGACGATGAGCCAAGCAACCAAGGCGATGCATCCAGCGACAAGCTGGGGGCTTCACCGACAAGCTCGTCCCGACAAGGACGATTCTGCGCAGGATTGTGAGAAGATGCGTAAAAGGATGGTGCAGCGCCAGTGTACTTTGTCGGGCCTTCTACAGGGGCTAGGTCAAGGTACTGTGCAGAAATTGCTTTTCGCCTCCTCATGGCCTCGAGAAAGCTGCGCCATTACTTCCAAGCACATGAGATAACAACTGCCACTCGCTTTCCCTCAAGAGGATATTGCAAAATCCGTAGCAACAGTAGGATTGTCGAGTGGGCACTCGAACTGTCAAGCTTTGGCCTCAAGTTTGAAAGCACTTCAACTATCCAGAAGCGTAGCATTGGCAGAGTTTATAGCAGAATGGACGCCACGCAAGATGAAGAAATTCCAGAGACGAGTATCCCCGTCAAGGAAGCAAGCAAAGAGTGGCTGATGTACTTTGATGGTGCCTTCTCGCTGCAAGGCACCGGTGCGGGCGTGCTGCTCGTTGCACCCACCGGAGAGCACCTCAAGTACATAGTCCAAATGCACTTTCCCAAGGAGCAAGCAACGAACAATACAGCAGAGTATGAAGGTTTGCTTGCCGGTCTCAGGATTGCGGTAGACCTTGGGATCAAGAAGCTCGTTGTCAGGGGTGACTCACAGCTTGTCGTCCGCCAAGTGAACAAAGATTATCAGAGTCCGTTGATGGAAGCTTACGTCGATGAAGTGAGAAAGCTAGAAGAACACTTTGAAGGCCTGCAAATGGAACATGTTCCAAGAGCTCAGAATGATATTGCTGATGGCCTGTCAAAGTGCGCCGCACTCAAGTTACCTGTGGAACCAGGAATTTTTGTGCTCAAGCTGACTCAACCAACTGTAACGCCATCAACCGGACAGAGCAACAAGAGGAAGTTGATTTGGTGACTATTTTCCGCAGAGCTACCCAAGCCGCCGCAAGAAGGTCCCCAAGATCAACACTAAGAGTGCCGAGGAGCAGTCTCCGACAAACCCTAGGGTTTGTTTCATTGAAGTAGACGCCCCGACAAGTTTTGCTCCGCAAGCTTGCCGGGAACATCAAGCTCCGCCGAGCCGCAGGTTCTTGCCGTGAAGCTGATGTTCCCAAGCAGCAGATGTGCCTTTAGTCCTTGTTGTCGAGCCACAAGCTCCAAGATGGGCACAGCAGATTGTCCATTTCCTTCAGACAGAGAACTTCCCAAGAGCAAGAAGAAGCGGAGAGAGTAGCCCGGCAACAAGTATGTATCAGTTTGTCGACAACCGCTGTATGTAAGAAGACTCAACGGTGTGAAATTGAAGTGTATTCACCGAAGATGGATGTAAGCTGTTGGCGAGATACATGGAGGCATATGTGGTCACCACATTGGTGCAAGAGCACTTGCCGCAAAGCTTTCCGGCAAGGTTTCTTCTGGCCGACAGCCCTCCAGATGCAACCGCACAAGTAACCAAGTGTGAAGCGTGCAAGGCCCATTCCAAGCAGATACACCAGCCAGCTCAAACTCTCCGGACGATCCCTTTATCCTCGCCATTTTCGTCTGGGGTTCGACATCTCGCCCCTTTCCCCGAAGTTGTCGGGGCTTTGAGTACTTGTACGTCGTAATCGACAAGTTCACAAAGTGGCCGGAAGTGGAAGCAAGGAGGAAGGTGACAAAGACAACAAGCATCAAGTTCTTCAGTCAATTGTTTGCCGCTTTGGGATTCCTAACAGATCATCACCGACAATGGCACACAATTCACGAAGTCGCACCTTCATGCAATACGCCCAAAATCTTGGCGCCAAGGTCTGCTTGCTTCGTTGCTCATCCAAGAAGCAACGGTCAAGCAGAGGGCAAATGCTGAAGTGCTGCGAGGACTCAAGACCAGAACTTTCGACAGCTGCACAAGTGCGGAAGAAATCGATTGAGGAGCTGCCGTGGTTCTTGGTCGATCAGACGACGCCAAATCGAGCCACCGCCGACACCTTTCGCCTAGTCTATGGAGCAGAGGCAGTTCTCCCCACGGAACTCAGATACGGGTCACCTCGAGTACTCGCTATGATGAGTTTGAGCAAGAGCAGCTGCGATAAGATGACGCGCTGCTCCTTGAGGAGGACCGCCTTCAGTCTGCCAGACGAGCTGCTCGTTATCAAAGAAGCTTTGCGCCGCTACCATAGCCGCAGTTAGTGCCGAAGTTTCGAGGAAGGCGACTTTGTTCTTCGCGCTCAGTCCGCCAAGAATTCCAACAAGTTGACGCCAAGTGGGAAGGCCCTTATCCGGTGAAACGAAGTCACTAGGTCCGGCGCTGTCCGCTTTGAGACCAAGATGGCAATCCGTGAGCAACTCCCCGAACATTGAACATCTTCGTAAGTTTTACCTATAGAAGCGCGGTTGCCGAACCTGTTCCGCAACCACCTTTTGTACAAGTCTTGCCGATGTTGCATGTAATCCTTTGTACAAAGCCGGGCGCAGACCCGTGCATAAGTAAAGCTCATGTGTTGCGCACAACTTGTCAACTACATGCTTTCATAATCCTTTTGCATGTGTTATCTAACATTTTGTGCAGCATCCACACCCGTAGCAATAACGAGCCACAAGGCTCCATAACTTTATTTTCTTCTTTCTTCTCAAAGAAAGGAAGGTCCTCACCGCACAAGTTAACCAGGGGGAAGGAGAAGATAATGGTGTGGGCCGCCAAGCCGCCGCCGAGGAAGTTTCGCTTTACCGGAGGCAAACGACGTAAAAGCTAAGTTGCCAAAGTTTGAGCAATCAGTTTTAAATTTTTAAGTTATGTTCCTCGAACGATAGTACTTTGTATGGAAAACCTGTGCGGGAGGAACCAACTCAGTAGCTAGTTTGGCGCTCTTACTTTGTTTCGAGTCCGCCAACAACTTAAGTGAGCTGCAACTAGTTGCATAAGGTTGTTTGTCGGAGGCGGCGCCACAAGAAGTTGTTGACGCCGCACTCGTCATGCAAAGGTGCTCATACCGACAAGTTCCCTAAAAGCGAGGGCACAAACATACAAAGGAAGGAATCAAGTAAAGGAAATAACATTGCAATCGCTGCTCAAGATAGAGTATATTACAAAATTAACTTGTCGCAGATCTAATAAATTGTTCTCCTAAACATGATCAGCAATGACAAGGGAAAGATAAATTTGGCGGCCTAGTCTACGCTGGGTCGCCATCAACCCACTTGATCTTGCCCACCTTGTCCATAATGGTGCGATAAGGGCTTTGAGCGCCCACATCGCATCTCGGCGGCAAGGATCTGAGGACGCTGCTGAGATTGAGGCCTGGCTTGCGGAAGGCCACCTTCATCAACACCTTCCGGAGAGCTCCCTGACAGATCCGGGCGCGATTCCTCGCCAGCTGCTTTGGGATCTCTTCCGGAGTCACTGAGAGCCGCCACCACGCCTTGAGGAACAGCCGAGCTTGGCGCTAGGTTGAGGCTCGCCGAAGAGTACCCAAGATCCACCATTCCCAGCTCCATCAGCTCCTTGTCAATGGCGGCGGCAAGATCCACAAGACCCTCCGTCCGTGCATCACGCTCTCTCCGGCTATGCTCGGGCGCTTCGTGGCACTTGTCAGCAGCTCCTCGCTGGCCTTGATCTTTCCAATGTGCCCACCTCCCGCCTCCTTGGCGCCATCCAGCCGCCTCCATCGTGGTGGTCACCTTCAGCCAAGATCTGCCTTGGAGTCCTTGGCGCATCGAGTTTTGATCCTCTCAACGAGACGGCCCTGCAACTCGCCAAGAGTGTAGGCGCCCTTCTCGCTTCGTGCTTCAGCGCGTGAGCTCTTCGCCGCTCTTCTTCGCAGACCGGCCTCCACCGCGCCACTTTTGTCTCCAACTCCTTCTTGGCGGCCTCGGCAGCTGCGGCAGCAGCCCTTTGCTTCCTTTGAGAGCTCCGCCAAGTGATTGCTTCGCAGCAAGCTCTTCCTCATAGCTGTCAAGGTTGATCTTCCGCTGCGCCAGCTCGCCTTCTTGCGCAGATAGCTTCACCGCAAGCCGCTGTTGCTCCTCGACCTCAGCCTTCTCAAGGATGAAGGCTGTGCGCTTCTTCAACAGTCGCCTCGCCTCCTCTGCCAAGGCCCCGAGAGCTTTTGGTTGGCGACCGGAGCTCTTCTGCGCTTCTCCATGTCCGCCTCGCCTCGCGACAAGTGCTTCCCGGACTCCAGCTTGGCTTGTCGGGCGCGGTAGAGTGAAAACAGCTTTTTCAAGAATGCTCCTCCTCGACTCACCGCCGCTGCTTACGCCAAACCAGCGACAGCCCAGCTGGAGGCAAGCAGCTCGCCAAAGGTCTCCTTCGACCGGGCGCCTCGAGCTCGACGCCCAGTGGGAGCTTGATGAAGCCGCCGCCGGCCTTCGATAGGCGCTGGCTGGGGCTCTTCGAGCCCGACGCAGCATCGGTGGCGGAGGGATCGGCGGTCGGTGTAGCGCCTGGCGCCTCCCGCGCCTCGGTCGTCAAGACGATCGCTGCATCCCTCGCCAGCCTTTTGCAGCGACAGCCTTTGGCGGCCTTCACGCGGACGGCGCCAGCCTCTTCCTCCATGGCGGCGACGTTGTCGCGCCAAGATTGCCCTTCCTTGCCGGGCGACTCGGCCCCATCGGCCTCCGCAGATGGATCCGACGATCGAAAAAGAAAGAACAATCAAGCAAATGTTCAAAAGAAAACAGAAGAAAAAGAGCCCAAGGGAAATTTTTGGTCTAAAGGGATTACCTGCAATGGGGTTTGTAGCCGTGGTCTCAACCACCGGAGGATCGCCGGCGCTGCCCCTTGTCGGAGAGGCTTCCCTTGTCGGAGAAGCATCCCTTGCCGGAGAGCTGCCCTTGCCGGGAATTCTCCCTACGCGGCGAGTTGAAGCAGATGGTATTTCGGGAGCGACTTCCGGCCCTCCCGATGAGGCTGCCTGCTCCTACACAAATCAACAAGTCGGATATCAGCAAAGAAGGAGCACCCATGCACGCCTAACCATAATAAATAAACCATGTACTTACGCTGGGCCAGCTGGGGCTGCTTGAGTAAGGGTTGCTGGTCCGCAAGGGGGTCTCAGATGCGCCTCAAGGCTACTGGGGATCATCTTCGATGACTCACCACCGGGTCTTGGCTCTTCGACGCCTCGACCAGCTACCGAAAAGGAAAGAGTTCAGAATGAAGCAAATCAGATACAAGACAAAGCAACCAAATTGAAGAAATACAAACACTACATAGAAGCTACTTCTTCTTCTTCCTCGCCGGAGCTGAGCGCTGAGAGATCAAATTCGGCCCGCCTCCGGCGTAAGAGGTGGATGAGTAGTTTCTGGCCGCTTAGGCGGGAGTGGCAGCGGTGGCTCGAGAAGACCCCCGCCAGCTTGTTGCGGGCGGTGGGTGCTCCCAAGCAACAAAGGTTGCCGCGGTGGAGCGCAGCACGGCGCCGCGGCTGTTGGCCTGCTCGCCGCCTCACTTCTCCGCCTTGCGGAGACGCTTCTTGGTGGAGCTGCGGCTCGCCATGCAAGCTACTTGAAGGTGTGGAGGATGCGCCGGCGACTCGCCGCTCAACTTCGATCGGCCTGCTCCTCGCCGCAAGCTCTTCTCGACGGCAAGGCTTGCCGCTGCTCGCTCTCGCCTCCACGGTGAACCCGACCGCCAGGGCAGCTGCTGCCGCCGCCTCCACCGGTGGCAATGCGCTGCATCTCGGCGCCGGTGGTGTCGCTGGTGAGCTTACTCATTCGCCGGGCGCGGATCGCACTTCTACCAAGCTATCGAAGAACTGCCGCGACGACGTCAGTCTGCAGGCTCTTGCCAGTGTTGGAACGATCCCATGCGAATCGCATAAGGGCATCATGGCGCGAATGCGTCAGCTTAATAATTGTTGCATTATGGGACAACCCCTCGCAACATAAACCACTGGGTGATCGGGTCGTGCTTGAACAACTCCGTAGCATTGCATCTAACTCCAAGACGGTGAAATTCCAGTTGAGGCCCGGCGCAACCTCATGATATCCGCCGGTTTTGGAACTCCCAAGCAGGTCTCCTCCTCTCCTCGCAGGGAGATGGCGCGGCGCGAAGGAAATCGCGCCAATCGCGCTTACAAGTGAGTCCGCAAGCCCGAGGCGCAAGATCCGGTCACAGCTATCTTCAACCTAGCATCCTCCGCGCCAAGTTGTTCCAATCGCTGCTGCCAAGACTATGGGAGTTTGGCGCCGGGCGTGAAGGGCTGCGGTTCTCCTCACGATCCAACACCAATCGGCTCTCCACCTCCCACTTGCCGTGGAGCTCTCCTTCCAGATAGGATTCTTTCTTGCGATCCCGGAGATCCAAGCAATCCTCCCAAGTGGCTCTCCTCTCGACGCTGGGCATGAAGAAGTGGCGAAAAGGGCTACGCTTGGGTGGACTCCGGCAAAGTTTTTGCAAAGTTGCGAAACCGCCATGGTCAGGACGGCGTTGGGGGTGAAATCAAGGAGGTGAAACCCGTAGGTGTTCATGATATCGCAGAAGAACTCAGAGAAAGGCGGGCAGAGCCCACAATAGAAGAAGAGCGCGAAGAAGGGGTACCCGCTCGAGGCTGACTCTGATGCGGCGGCGGAGAGTACCTTCATGCGCGGATGCGCCTGCCTCCGCCGACGGAAGAGGTAGTAGCCTCCCTCGCCTCCTTCGCCGAGCTGGGGGGAGAGGGTCCCGCCTTTCGCAGGCGCCATGAGCCGCGCCGGCCGGCCGACTTCACGCCTTCCCTTGTCGGCTTTGAGCCATGGCAGAGGTGGTGGAGGAGACCGACGGCGTTGATGGCGCGGTGGCGATGGGGGAGCGCTGTTCTCTTCTGTGCTAGAGAAGAAGGGGGAGCGACGGTGGTTTTCAAGATGGGACAGCAAATGGCGAGGGGGCGACCTGCCCTCGATTACCCTGCTTATAAGGAGGGGAGGGGCGACGCTTTGCTTTTCCAATTAAAGAAAGCCCTCACGATCTCCCCCACGACGCCACGCTCGACGCTGGCTGTTCGTGGGGGACGGGTGGGTCCGGAGCAAGTAACGGCGCATCTAGGCCGCCAAGCGTCTGCAGACTGCTTTTGGGCCCGGCCCAACAGCGCTTCGGCACTGCAGGTGGCCCAGTTCGGGGCTCCTCGCCGGTGTACTAGAGTAGGGTACCCTAGTATCCCAACTCGCACGGGCAGTCGCAGCACCTCAAGGCAAGGCTTGCCTAGTGACCACCAAGGTCCTCCGTGGTTCCTTTGGAGCCATTCAAGAACAAAGTATTTAAGCCAAGAAGACAAGGCCCCGGCAAGAGGAGCTTGCCGAAGGCCACTCAAGGCACGCGGAAGACAAGACCCCGCAAGAGGAGCTTGCCGAAGGCTTGGTGAGCGATAAGCTCCCGGCGCGACAAGGATTCAGCCACGGCAAGGTGCTTGCCGTGGCAGCAACCTCTTCATCTCCGCCCAGCTCATCCACCAACGTGTCGCCATGGGGCCATTCCAGCGTGCGTGTCAAGAGACAGGCAGCCAGCGGAGAGCAGCGATAAGCGGCGCCGACAGGGTGCCATCGTGGTAAGCGGTGGCGCCGACGGTCCCTTTCTCGCATGACTGCTTAGGGCGATATGGACGGGCATTTATTACTTTTGTCCCTTGCCGTCAGAGTTAGGTAGAATACACTGTACAAAGTAGCTGTACCAACCGCAACTCATTTTCCCATTTTGCCCTTGTTTACGTTGCCACCTGTGGTGACCCCTTGGGCCTATAAAAGGAGGCCCATGCGCAACGTAGAAGGGGTTCGGCTGGTTCGGCTGGTTCGACTCATTCGAGACTAGAGACACTCAAGCTAGGTTTTGTAGCTCTCATCGCTCCCTAGCAAGAACACAAGATAATCAGACAAGCAGCAGTAGGAGTATTATCTCTCCGGAGAGCTCCGAAGCTGGGTAAACTGCTCGTGTGCATCGCCTCGATCTGCTCTTCGTGCAATCTCCGCCCCCCACCGAACCAAAAAGGGACTTGGTCCGCAGGTCCCATAGGTGTTCGTGGGTCACGATCAGCTTCCCCGACACTAGAGCACAATTACTCATCAACATAACTCACATATCACATCATCATATCTCAAAACTATTACTAAGAATCAAGATTATTTTGTCCAATAATCTTCATGACATATTTTTCTTTCTTTATCCTTCTTGGATATCTATCACTTTGGGACTAATTTTCATGTGTTGCTTTTCATAAGCTCAAACGAATATAAGTGAAGATCATGAGCATAACATATTTTCTTTCTCTCAAAACAATTTATGTGAAGCAAGAGAGAATTTATTCAAAATTTTACTAACTCTCAAATAAATCTAAGTGAATCAAGAGATCATTTCTTCAAAAATACTAAGCACACCGTGCTCAAAAAGATATAAGTGAAGCACTAGAGCAAGTCCATTGCTCATAAAAATTTAAGTGAAGCATAGAGAGCAATTCTAACAAGTCATGACATAATTTTGGGTCTCTCAAATAGGTGTGTCTAGCAAGGATTGATGACTTAAAACGCAAAATAAAACAATCAAAGACACATATCATACAAGACTCTCCAAGCAAAACACATATCATGTGACGAATAAAAATAGTCTCGAGTAAAATACCGATGGTCGTTAGAAGAAAGAGGGGATGCCACTCGGTGGCATCCCCAAGCTTAGTTGGTTGCTCATTCTTGGATAATAGCTTGGGATGTCGGGGCATCCCCAAGCTTAGGATCTTATATCCTTCTTTCATCCATCGTAAGATAACCCAAAACTTGAAAACTTCAATCACACAAAACTCAACAAAACCCTTGTGAGATCCGTTAGTAAAAGAAAGCAAACCACTACTATAAGTGTTGTGTCAAACCAATTCTTATTTTGTTTCTGTATTATATCTACTGTATTCCAACTTTTCTATGGCAAAAACTCATCAAAGAAAACCATAGAGCAATCAAAATAAGCACACAACACAAAGAAAACAGAATTTGTCAAAGCAGAACACTGTAGTAATCTGGGACTTTCAAATAATTATGTAACTCCAAAAATTCTACCAAATTAGTAAGACCAGGATAATCTGTATATTAATCTTATTCAAAAAGAATAAGGGCAAAAGCTCTATTATGTTATTTATTAGAATTATTTTCATGAGTGCAAAGTTTCTGTCTTTTTCAGCAAGATCAAACAACTATCACCCCAAAAGATCCTAAAGGCTTTACTTGGCACAAACACTAATTAAAACACAAAAGACACAATCATACTAGTAGCATAATTGTGTTAACACACAAGAATATCAAGCAAAAATCAAAAATAAATTTTATTCATTGGGTTGCCTCCCAACAAGCGCTATAGTTTTACGCCCTTAGCTAGGCATAAAGCAAGGATCTAAGTTTTGTCATCCTTGGTTCTAGATCCATAAGATGCCCTCATGATTGATTCATATGGTGGCTTAATTCTTGTTCTAGGTAAGTGTTCCATTCCCTTCCTTAGTGGAAATTGAAATTTAATATTTCCTTCTTTCATATCAATCACGGCACCAATAGTACGCAAAAACGGTCTACCAAGAATAATTGGACAAGACGGATTGCAATCAATATCAAGAACAATAAAATCTATGGGCACATAATTCCTATTGCAAGAATAATAACATCATTAATCCTTCCCATAGGTTTTTTAATATTATAATTCGCTAAGTGCAAATTTAAAGAGCATTCTTCAATATCGGTAAGACCAAGCACATCACATAAAGACTTAATAATTGTAGAAACACTAGCACCAAAGTCACACAAAGCAAAACACTCATAATTTTTTATATTGACTTTGATAGTAGGTTCCCATTCATCATGCAATTTTCTAGGAATTGAAACTTCTAATTCCATTTTTTCTTCAAAAGCTTTCATCATGGCATCAACAATATGTTTAGTAAAAGCTTTATTTTGTTCATAGGCATGGGGTGAATTTATCATGGATTGAAACAAAGAAACACAATCAATCAAAGAGCAACTATCATAATTAAAGTCTTTGTAATCCAAAAGAGTGGGCACATCACTAGTTAAGGTTTTGACCTCTTCAAACCCACTTTTATCAGTTTTCTCAACAAGATTTTCACCCTCTGAAATGTTGGGACGCCTTCTACCTAAAGTTGACTCTTCTCCAGTCCCTTTTTCATCAATCTTAATTTTACTAAGCAAGGAATCAATAGAAGAAACTCCAATCATTTTAAGATCTTCATCACTTTTGCGAAAGAAATCACTAGAAAACGCTTTTTCTAAAAATTCTCTTTTAGCTCTAAGCATAGCGGTTCTTTTCTTACTTTCATCCATAGAAACATAAAGAGATTTAATTGATTCATCTACTTTAGGCACAAAAAATTTCATCTTGAGATTTTCCACATCATGAGCAATCCTATCAACACTTCTAGACAAATCATCAATCTTATTCAACTTTTCTTCTATGGAAGTGTTAAAAACCTTTTGTGTGTTGATAAATTCTTTAATATTGCTCTCAAGATCAGAGGTATTTCTATTATTATTGTAAGATTGATTTCCATAGGAATTACCATAATTATTAGAAGAATTACTAGCAAAGGGCCTAGGATTAAAATTACCTCTATAAGCATTGTTGTTGAAATTATTGCGAGAAATAAATTCACGTCTATGGCATCACTATTTTGCTCAATCAAAGTAGACAAAGGCATATCATTAAAATCAATAGGAGCACTTTTACTAGCAAACAATTTCATAAGAGCATCAACTTTTTCACTCAAAGAAGAAATTTCTTCAACTGAATTAACTTTTTTTACTAGTAGGAGCCCTTTCGGTATGCCATTGTGAATAATTTGCCATGATATTATCAAGCAATTTGGTGGCTTCACCCAAGCTAATTTCCATAAAAGTACCACACGCGGCGGAATCTAAAAGATTACGAGAAACAAAATTCAACCCCGCATAATTTTTTTTTATGATCATCCAAAGATTTAACCCATGAGTTGGGCAATTCCTTAGCATCATTTTCATCCTTTCCCAAGATTGTGCAACATTATCATCATCAAGTTGCTTGAAATTCATGATCTGAGTTCTAAGGGAAATAATTTTAGCGGGAGGAAAATACTTAGTGATAAACGCGTCTTTGCACTTATTCCAAGAATCGATACTATTGAGAGGCAAAGAAGAGAACCAATTTTTTGCAGAATCACGCAAATAAAACGGAAATAATTTCATCTTGACCACATCTTTTTTCTTTTTCATATCGCATAATTCCACGAAGGTATTAAGATGGGACGCGACATCCTCATTAGGAGTACCGAAAAATTGGTCTTTCATAACAAGATTCAGCAAAGCAGTATTAATATCACAAGTCTCCATACTAGTGGCGGGAGGAGCAAGCGGAGTGTCAATAAAATCATTGTTTTTTGTATTTGAGAAGTCACATAGTTTGGTGTTCTCTTGAGTCATGATGACCACACAACAAGATTGCACTCAAAAACAGATCCGACAAGAAAACAGCAAACGGAAAAAGAGAGGCGAATAAAAAGGAAAAAATTTATGAAGTGGGGGAGAGGAAAACGAGAGGCAAACAATGTAAATTGCAAGGAGATGAGATTAGTGATTGGGAACCTAGTTATGTTGAAGATCCTCCCCGGCAACGGTGCCAGAAATTCCTTTTGATGTCGCTTGAAGCTATGTCGGTATTTCCACAAAGAGGAAGGGATGATGCAGCACAGCGGCTGTAGGTATTTCCCTCAGATATGAAACCAAGGTTATCGAACCAGTAGGAGAACCAAGCAACACAACGTAAACAACCCCTGCACACAAATAACAACACCTCGCAACCCGACGTGTTAAAGGGCTTGTCAATCCCTTTCGGGGTACGGCGCCTCAAGATAGGCAAAGGACGTGAGGTAAATTATTAGATGGGATAAATAGATCACGGAACAAATAAATTGCAGCAAGGTATTTTTGCATTTTTTTGGTTTAATAGATCTGAAAATAAATGCAAGGAAAAAGTAGATCACAAGGCAAATATATGAGAAAGAAGACCCAGGGGCGTAGGTTTCACTAGTGGCTTCTCTCGAGAAAAATAGCAAACGGTGGGTGAAAAATTACTGTTGGGCAATTGATAGAACTTCAAATAATTATGACGATATCCAGGCAATGATCATTACATAGGCATCACGTCCAAGATTAGTAGACCGACTCCTGCCTGCATCTACTACTATTACTCCACATATTGACCGCTATCCAGCATGCATCTAGGGTATTAAGTTCATGGAGAAACAGAGTAATGCAATAAGAACAATGACATGATGTAGACGAGATCCGTTTATCTATTGCGGCAGATATGGATCCCATCTTTTTATCCTTAGTAGCAACGATACATATGTGTCAGTTCCCTTTCTGTCACTGGGATCAAGCACCATAAGATTGAACCCACTACCGAGCACCTCTTCCCATTGCAAGACAAATAGGTCAAGTTGGCCAAACAAAACCCAAATATCAGAGAAGAAATACGAGGCTATAAGATATCACGCATATAAGAGATCAAAGAACTCAAATAACTTTCATGGATATAAAAAGATATAACTGATCATAAACTCGAAGTTCATCAGATCCCAACAAACACACCGCCAAAAGACTTACATCATATGGATCTCCAAGAGACCATTGTATTAATAAGAGAGAGAGAGAGAGAGAGAGAGGAAGCCATCTAGCTACTAAGTACGGACCCGAAGGTCTACAAAGAAGTACTCACGCATCATCAGAGAGGCACCAACACTACAAAAAAAAGACACATCCGTGACATTTTGGGCCGAACGAAATTTTTCTCTGTCATACATATGACACTTCTATGATGATAATTGTGAAAAAACCCGGTATCATCATAGATGTGGTGGGCTCCTACTTCTATGACAAAAAATCATGACAGAAAATGGGCTTTTCGTCCTGGGCTGGCCGGAGACGCAGCTGCATGACATTCTTTGGGCGTCCATGACGGAAAAACCGGTAGAAGCGAAGCGGGGAAATTTCGTGGAGTTGCTTGTTACGTGGGAGGTCGGGGCCTAGCGATGCTGCTTTCTCTGACATGTACGCGCGTGTGTGCGGTATGCTGGTTCTAATCAACCCGAAGCGAGGCGTTGGGCTCTAATCGAACTCGAGCGATTGTACCGCAGGCTATGCGTTATCGACCCGAAGCGATCGATCGATGGCTGTTAATTAAACCCGATGGAGCGATTCTTCGCTGCTGCTGCTAATCAAGCCGATCGATTGATGAACAAAGGAGCGCTATGGGGTTTGATGAACAGGAGCGGTGGCGTTGCCTCGGATGAACAGGACCCGTGGTGTGGAGGGCTGGATGAATAGTAGAAGGTGGAGGGTGGCCGGGAGGGGTGGTTGAACAGACCCCATGGTGTGGAAGGCTGGATGAACAGAGACGGTGGAGGGGTGCCCGTGGAGGGGTGGTTGAACAAGAGTCGGTGGAGTAGCACGCGTGGAGGCTGGATGAACAGAGCCCGTGGAGGCTGGAGGAGGTCGACGGTAGCTCGCTGGAGGCTGGAGGAGGTCGACGGTGGAGATGAACAAAGATCCGTGGAGTCCTGCTTTGCGGCACGCCACACCCTCCCGGCGAATAGGACCCCTGCTTCGACTGTAGCGCCCAACACAAGTCCGCTTTCGTCTGCTTTGCGGCACGCCACACCCTCCCGATCAACATGACCCCTGCTTCGACCGTAGGAGGTCCATTTCGTCTGCTTTGTGGTATGCCACACCCTCCCGATCAACAGACCCTGCTCAACATAGGAGGTCCGCTTCTCCGCCAGCGGTACGCCAGCCTCGCTTCCATCGCCGTTTCGTCCAATCCTCCCGATCAACACGACCACGCATTCCGCTCCGACCCAGCCAGCTGGCTCTCTATGAACACGACGACGACGCTGTTTCTCCGCTCCGACCCAGCCATGTGTATGATGCGCGAGTAGGCATTCGAGACCCTGCCCGTATGTACATATGTGGTCAGATTTTCTTTCTTGCACCCGCCGCCAGTGACGACGCGGTACATGCTACGCGCGCACTTACTACGACACATTACGCGCCGCTTTACTACGACATCGCGGCGCCGCTTTACTTACACATCGCGGCGCGCTCTACATCGACCAGATGTACATACACGCCGACCAGAATGACAACGCCACGCACGCTCGACCAGGTGGGTCCCGACCGTCGTGCACTTCCTTGCTCGAAGATGTAGCTGGTAGGTCCCAGCAATGGGGCGAATCGCTTTTTTTTTTGCCCGGACGCACTTCCTTGTGTGCGAAAATGTAGCTGGTGGGTCCCAGCAATGTGGGGCGAATCGGTTTTTTGCCCGGACGCACTTCTTGCGCAGCAAAGATGTAGCCAGTGGGTCCCAGCAATGGGGAAACGTTGCGAATACGGTGGCCCATCCGTGGGTCCCCGCTGCCGTGGAGGAATAATTATTTTGCACGTAATAAGGAGGCACTTCCTTGTCGCGCCAGGACCCACCTGTCACCTCTCCACGCATACCCACGTCCGATGGAAGCCGCTCGACCACGCTGACCACGCCACGCCGAGAGCACCAGTGCGGTGGACAACACCGAGGCCTAGGAAGGGACGACGCGAGCCGGGAAGACGCGGCAAGGATGCCCACGCCAGAGGAGTACGAGGGTTCACCGTTCGCTGCGGTGTGAGGCTGCTGCCGCCGCAGAAATAACAGGGGTGGGTGAGTAGAGGGATGGCCCGCCAGCCGTGGGAGTAGTAGGGGCGGTGACTCCTCCGCCGCATCACGACGGGCCACGGAGGCAGGAGCACGAGGCACGACCGCCGCTGGTTTGGGCGGCCGGAGCAAGAAGACCAGAGGTTGAAGAAGCACTACGCCGCTGGATGGACATCGACGTCACCGGAGCTAGAATCGCATATTTACTAAGTTGACAAAGCCCTCCGTCCCGCCAACTTAGTAGGCCCACAAATCAGCTCTGCCACTATACCGGGTCCCAGCCTAATAGGGGAGTATTCATTTTTTTGTGCGTAATAAGGAGGCACTTCCTTCCTCGCGAAGATATAGCCGGTGGGTCCGAGCCGTCAGCCGCAAGAACGTTTTTTCGTGGAAATACAGAGGCCCTTTCGTGGGTCCCCATGTCGTGGAGGAATCATTATTTTGCGCGCGAATAAGGAGGCATTTCATGCGGCGTCGTGGACCCACTGTCACCCTCTCACGAAAGTCCACTTCAGATGCATGTCGGTTGTTGACCATGTCGACCAGGCCGCCCGAGAGCACCAGGCAAAGGGACGATGGCGCAGGCCTAGGAAGGGGACGACACGGAGGCAAGGAAGACTCGGCGCTTGTTTCCCCACGCGAGGGGAGTACGACTGCATAAGGGTTTATCGTTCGTCCGCCGTCACGGAGAATACAAAGAGGTGTGGGTGAGTAGAGGATGGCTAGGCCAACGACGGAGTACGGTGAGGTTGAGGGTTGCGCGGCAGCACAGCTAGCCGCTGAGGAGGGAGCAGAGCAGTCCCGCCGGGCGCTTGTTTGCGCGGGCCGAGCAGGAAGAGCATAGATTGAAGAAGCACGACGCCGCTGGATGGACATCGACGGTCACCGGAGCTAGAATCGCCCATATTGACTAAGTTGACAAAGCCTCCGCCCCCATCAACTTAGTATGCCCATTAAGTCAGCCTCCCACCGTGGTGGGTCCCAGCCAGGTGGGGGTATTCATTTTTCCGTGGCGTAATAAGGAGGCACTTCCGGTGGGTCCGAGCCGACAATGGGGAACGCTTTTTGCGAATACGGTGGTCCGTCCGCGGGTCCCAGCAGTCGTGGGCAAACGCTTTTTTTCACGAATACGGTGGTCCCGTCCGTGGGTCCCAAAGAGTCAAGGGGGGAAACGTTTTTCCGCAAAATACTGTGGCCCGTCCGTGGGTCCCTCGCCGTCGTGGAGGAATAATTATTTTGCGCGTAATAAGGAGGCACTTCCTTGCGGCTGCCGGGACCCAGCTGTCGCCTTCTCCACGACAAGATTTCTTCCGATGGAAGTTGGTCGTTGACCACATTGACCACGCCAAGGCCGAGAGCACCACGGCGGTGGACGACGGCGAGGCCTAGGAAGGGGACGACGCGGAGCTGGGGAAGATGCGGCAGTGGAGGCCCATGCGGAGAGGAGCACGAGGGTTCACCGTTCAATCA
>JAHIAM010008258.1:0-13040 GCA_021605205.1 Aegilops longissima | reverse complement strand
AAACACAAGTCTGAAACATTTGAAAAGTTCAAAGAATTTCAGAGGAAGTGGAAAATCATCGAAAAGAAAATAAAGTTTCTACGATCGATCGGGAGGAGAATATTTGAGTTACGAGTTTCCTACATTTGAAACAATGCGAATAGTTTCAACTTACGCCACCGGAACACCACAACGTAATGGTGTGTCCGAACGTCAGAATCGATTTTATTAGATATGGTGCGATCTATGATGTCTCTTACCGATTTACCGCTATCATTTTGGGGTTATGCTTTAGAGACGCCTACATTCACTTTAAATAGGGCACCATCTAAACTGCTGAGACGACGCCTTATGAACTGTGGTTTGGCAAGAAACCAAAGTTGTCGTTTTGAAAGTTTGGGGCTGCGATGTTATGTGAAAAGCTTCAACCTGATAAGCTCGAACCCAAATCGGAGAAATGTGTCTTCATAGGATACCCAAAGGAGACAGTTGGGTACACCTTTATCACAGATCCAAGGCAAGATTTTGTTGCTAAATTCGAAACTTTTTGGAGAAAGAGTTTCACTAAAGAAGTGAGGGGAGGAAAGTAGAACTTGATGAGATAATCGATCTACCCCTTATTGAGAAGTAGTACATCCGTAAAACAGTTTCGTGACACCTACACCAAATAGGAGGAAGCTAATGATGATGATCATGAAACTTCAGATCAAGTTTCTACAGAACTCGAGATCAACCAGAAAAGATCCGCACTGAGTGGTACGGTAATCCTGTTTTGGAAGTCATGTTATCGAACATGATGAACCTACTAACTATGAAGAAGCGATGGTGAGCCCAGATTCCACAAAATGGCTTGAGGCCATGAAATCTGAGATGGGATCCATGTATGAGAACAAAGTGTGGACTTTGGTTGACTTCCCGATGATCGGCAAGCAATTGAGAATAAATGGATCTTCAAGAAGAAGACTGACCGATGGTAATGTTATCGCTATAAAGCTCGACTTGTTGCAAAAGGTTTTCGACAAGTTCAAGGGATTGACTACGATGAGACCTTCTCACCCAGAAGCGATGCTTAAGTCGTCCGAATCATGTTAGCAATTGCCGATTTTATGATTATGAAATTTGGCAAATGGATGTTAAAACTGCATTCTGAATGGATTTTGAAGAAGAGTTGTATATGATGCAACCGTAAGGTTTTGTCGATCCAAAGGAGCTAACAAAGGTGCAAGCTCCAACGATCCATTTATGGACTGCAAGCCTCTCGAGTTGGAATAAACGCTTTGATAGTGTGATCAAAGATTTGGTTTTATACACTTTGGAGAAGCCTCGATTTACAAGAAAGTGAGTGGAGCTCAGAGCATTTCCGATATTATATTGGATGACATATTATTGATCGGAAATGATATAGAATTTCTGGATAGCATAAAGGGATACTTGAATAAGAGTTTTTCATGAAAGACCTCGTGAAGCTGCTTACATATTGGGCATTAAGATCTATAGAGATAGATCAAGACGCTTAATAGGACTTTCACAAAGCACATACCTTGATAAAGTTTTGAAAAGGTTCAAATGGATCGGCAAAGAAAGGGTTCTTGCCGGATTAAAGGTGTGAAGTTGAGTAAGACTCAATGCCCCACCACCGCAGAAGATAGAGAGAAAATGAAAGATGTTCCTTGCTTCAGCCATAGGCTCTATCATGTATGCAATGCTGGTACCGACTGATGTGTGCCTTGTCAAGTTTAGCGGCAGTACCAAAGTAATCCAGAGGGATCATCGACAGCGGTCAAGAACATCCTAAGTACTTGAGAAGAACTAAGGATATGTTTTCATTTATGGCGGTGACAAAGAGCTCATCGTAAACTTACGCCGATGCAAGTTGACACGATCCCGACGATTCTAAATCGCAAACCGGATACGATTTACATTAAACGGTGGAGTGCCTGGTGCAGTTCCAAACAAAGCGCCGCTATGGATCTACATGTGAAGGGAACATAGCTGCTTAAGCAGCTAATGAAGGAGTCCGATGAAGGAGTTCATATCCCATCTAGGTGTTGTACCAGTGTATCGGGTCCAATGAAAATCTTTTGTGAAATATCTGCAATTGCCTTGGCAAAGGAATCCAGATTTCACAAGAGAACCAAGCACATCAAAAGACGCTAACTCCATCCGGATTTGGTCCTGGGAGACATAGAGATATGCAAGATACATAGGATTCAATGTTGCGACGCTGACTAAGCCTCTTCCACGGCAAAACATGATCAGCACCAAGACTCCATGGGTGTTAGAATCATTAGTAATCTAGATTATTGACTTAGTGCAAGTGGGAGATCAAGGAAATATGCCCTAGAGGCAATAATAAATGTTATTATTTATTTCCATATCATGATAAATGATTATTCATGCTAGAATTGTATTAACCGAAACATAATACATGTGTGAATACATAAACCTACAGAGTGTCACTAGTATGCCTCTACTTGACTAGCTCAATCAAAGATGGTTATGTTTCCAACCATGAACAAGGAGTTGTTATTTGATTAATGGGATCACATCATTGGTTGAATGATCGATTGACATGACCCATTCCATTAGCATAGCACCCGATCGATAGTTTGTTGCTAGTGCTTTTTTCATGACTTATACATGTTCCTATGACTATGAGATTATGCAACTCCCTTCCCGGGAACACTTTTGGTGCTACCAAACGCCACAACGGAATCGGGTGATTATAAAGGTACATTAAGGTGTCTCCAAGGTACATGTTGGGTTGGCATATTTCGAGATTAGGATTTGTCATCCATTGTCGGAGAGGTATCTTCGGCCCTCTCGTAATGCACATCACATAAGCCTTGAAGCATTGCAACTAAATGTGTTAGTTGTGAGATGATGTATTACGGAACGAGAAAAGAGACTTCCAAGAAAGATTGAACTAGGTATTGATACCGACGATCAATCTCGCAAGTAACATACCGATGACAAAGGAACAACGATGTTGTTATGCGGTCCGACCGATAAAGATCTTCGAGAATATGTAGGAGCCAATATGGGCATCCAGGTCCCGCTATTGGTTATTGACCGAGAGGTGTCTCGGTCATGTTCACATAGTTCTCAACCCGTAGGGTCCGCACGCTTAACGCTTCGATGACAAATATAATGAGTTTATATATTGATGTACCGGGTTGTTCGAGTCCCGATGTGATCACGGATATGACGAGGAGTCTCAAATGGTCGACATAAAGATTGATATATTGAAGCCTACATTTGACATCGAAAGGTTCCGTGAAATCAATTTATCGAGTACGGAGGTTACCGAACCCCCGGAATCAATGGGCCCATAGTGGGCCTTGGAGGAAAGGGAGAAGGGTTGTGCCCTAGGTGCTTTCTTCCCTAGTCCTATTAGGACTAGGAAAGGGCCGCCTCTCTCTTCTCCTGAACCTATTCCAACTAGATTGGGGGAGTCCCACCCCGAGGAGTAGGACCCCCAGCGCCCCTCCTCTTGGCCGCCACCTCTGGTTTTATACGGGCAGGAGCACCCCAACACAAGTTGATTTCTTAGCCGCAAGTGCCCCTTCCACCATATTCCACTTCGTCATATCGTCATGAGCTTAGGCGAAGCCTCGCGCGAGAAGTCATATCGTCATGAGCTTAGGCGAAGCCCCGCGCTGTGGAGATCATCATCGCTACCACGCCGTCGGTGCCGATTGAACTCATCTCACACTTTGCTGGATCGAGTCCGGATCGCCATCGGGCTGAACGTGGTAACCGGAGGTGCCGTGACGCTCGTGCTTGATCGTCGTCGGAAGACGACACCATCAACCGGTTATAACGCCTCGCCGGCTTCACGAGGGTATGATCGGACACTCTTCCTCCGCTGTTATGCCATCACCATGGTCTCTTGTGATCGTGAGGAAAATTTTTGAAATTACTACTACTTCAACATGAGGCATACACTCACTGCTGCGTGGTTTCGGGTTCCTCCCGTGCACGATATACTTTTCCCCGATGGGACGCCCACTGCTGGTCTCCTGGGTCAGAAGCTTCAAGTGCTAAATGAGTCGCCAAATCATGAAAGACCACCTTTCCGCCGAGTACATCAAGTGAGGCTAACGGTGGCTATTATTGGGCTAGTTCGGACCATTACTAGGCCGCCACCAATAATTAGTTTTTCACCCCTTTTTATTTACTTGCCGGCATAACGAAGTTATCTAACCGCGGTGTGTTGCTCGTGTTTATGCTAGTAGGACGGAATTTTTGACCAAGGATAAAGCGCTATAGGATTTTAAATTTTATCGACGGAGTGCGCGCGGCAAAGCATTAGTCACAGACTCCTCTATAAAAAACCTACCCCTGATGAGAAGTCACGACGGTGTTTTTTACCGGGTGAAAACGAAAAGATTCCCCGCCTCCTCCGCTTTCCCCAGAGATCATTGTATTGCCTTTTACCAAGCTACTTTTGCTTCGTCCCTATTGCTTCTACTGTGCTGGCGGGCGCAGTGATCACGGAGTCCGGTTGAGGCGCCGACATGGAGCTCCATGCCAAGGATGCGGAGTTTTGGTTAAGACGTGGAGCCCGTGAGCTCAAGGAGGAGAGTGCCAGTTCTCTCATAGAAGCGACCACCTCGTGACGGCCAAGTTCGTGTTACTGCATATCCTCGATCAAGATATGTGGCACACAGTACATCAATGTATATATCAAAGTGCAATCACATGCATAAATAACGAAACTGATATACCCATAATACTCAGCCGGAAACAATCAAACGGGTGTGGAGTCCCATCAACGCCCATCGGCAGTTGAGTGTAGACCGTAACCCCTGATCGTAACTCTTACTCGTCGAGGAAAATATCTGCAACATGATACGCCAGTAGTCAGAGGTCAGTACATTGAATGTACCGCAAGATCACAATAAGAGAAAACAGATGATAAACTATACTATATGCGATGGCTTTGTGGCTCAGATTCGAGTTTTGTTTATGTAAAAGCTGGTTTTAATTTTCCCTACATCAAAGGAATAAATGAAGTCTGACTATGGAGTTTTCTTATCATGACATGGTTCCGCCAACCGATGTCTCATAGCCCAAAATCATCATATGTTGCCCACAATTAAGCTATCAATCCGTGTTGAGAGTTCCGAGATAGATCCAAGTCCAGAGGCTCAAATTGTCCATAACCGGGACAGGTTAATCGATTAGGTTATAAACCTCTGCAGGTTTGTACACTTTACCCGCAAGATTCGATCCTCTTTTACGCCTCGCACTTCAGGTGTTTGAGAACAAGATGACCAAACATGGTCTTCCAAAGAGTTCTTCCACCATTCCAGACCCATCCAACCTACCGTAGTTCTACATCTGCTAGCACCGCCCCACAGAGTCACCACTATCAACCAAGCCAGAGCCCATAATGACTTGCGGTTGCACTGTAAGCTCCGGCATGAAGTATTCTTCCGCTCTTTGAGTCTGGGTGAAGCTCAAGATGTCATGGCGCTTTCTCCATGCATCCCGGCCAACCACTGGTTTCTCCAGGTGCCTGCCAACCGTCTCTTCACCCAAGAGTGTGTATTGAATTCTGTCTTGAGTCTTGAAATCTTGTGGCCTTGAAGATGCAGTCTGCAGATGCCATCATGGATTTGTCGCCATTGACGAGAGTCCTCCATCTTCACACCACTCGATCACTCATACCAAACCCCGCTTACTACAGCAGAAAGCATTAGAATAAAATAACGCCCCGGCTTGGTAATTGTGGGATGGGTTCCTACCCATGCATACTACTCAACTACAAGAATTTCAATAACACTACTCGAGGGGTGGTTGCAAAGGTGCTACTAAATGCAATAAAACATAGGTAAGAAAGCATGGTCAAAGGAACTTGCCTTGTTGACGATCTTCAAAAACTAGGGTTTCAGAGTAAAATCTTCGCACTGAAATTCTACCGAGGCAAACAATAACTAAAAATACACATACAGCATAACATAACAAAGTAACACACCAAACCAACAAAACAAAACCCAAAGGAAAACTTAAAGAAAAAAACAACTCAAAGTTTTCCTAATAATTAACAACAAAAATAGTTTTATATAACAAAAATTTCTTAACATCACCTAATCATGGTTTTATGTTAACTAAACAGAAAATATTTCATTACAACTAGGAGCAAAAAGAATTAAATAAAATCTATTATGAAACTCCGAATAAGCAAAACAAGCTTTAATTCAAATCTGATCTAACTCAATTTTTATAAATCCAAACATAGACAAATTATATATTTTTGAAACTACAGAAAATTGTGATCTAACGCAAAAAGAATCAGCATCATTGGACTTCTAGATCAAAAGTTATAAGCTAAACAAGAACGAACTAAATCTGTTACGGGAATAAATCTGAAACGAAAACGGAGTTACCCTGTGACGGAGGCAGAGATGGCAGGAAGGAGACGGCGATGTGGAGGGCTGTTCGGCGAGGGGCGAGGTCCAAGTAGGGTGGGGTGGCGGAGGAGGGGCTCAGGTTGGGAGGTTCCAGAGCTCCCGGTGAGCGTTTAGGGGAAAAGGAGGATTTGCATGAGAAGGCCAGGCAGGAGGCGCAGATGGGAAAATGGAACGAGGAGAGGAGGGGTTTTATAGGGTCCTGGAGGCGCGGGATGGAAAGACGAGGAGATCGAAGGTGGAGATTCCTGCTCCATGATATAAAGCTTCAGAACGTGAGAGGAAACAGAGAAGGAGATGATCTCTTGTTGGGCCAGAATAGGAAAGTGCTTTGGGCCAGGTTTTTCCTAATAAAAACGATTCCATTCCTATTTTTAAAATTAGAAACTAAAACAATAAAAAGGAAATCCAATCAATTCGAATAAAGAGTTTTATATACTAAAATTATCAGAAAATAAAATGTAGATGATGAGCATTATTCCACCGCCAAAATAAAACTTAAAAAAATGTTTTTTCAGAAAATCCTCAAAGGCTTTATTTCTTTTGCAAATAATTTTAAATAAAAACTTTGGTTTTCTTGGCTCAATATTTTCAAAATGCCCCTGATTTTGAGGGTCATTTTCCTCTTTCTTGCTTGCAAGAATTTATTTTCGGGTATTTTCGGGAAGAAAAATAGAGAAGCAAGTAAATATTTGAAAGAATTAAATTGCAAAACCCGCTCAAATTTTATAGTTGAAGAACTCATGTCATCTTCTCTCATTGATTTTAATAGGATGAATTTGAATTTACCGAGAAGGAAAGTCATTTTATTCCTCTCTTTCAAAGTTTTTGAAAAGGTTCAAATTTCACTCAAGTTTAATTCACTCAAGCAAACAAACAAACAATTCAATTAATTATATTAACATTCCAAAATTTGGGATGTTACAAACCTACCATACTTAAATGAATCTCGCCCCTAGATTCAAGAGGCTAGCAAGAAAAGGTTAGTTGGGGTCTTCAGCAAATGTCTTGGTCGAAGGTCAGGTGCTACCACACTTAAAAACAAGGTCATGGTTCCAATAAACTCAGATATTTCTCCGAGGGCTGACAATGTATGTCTCTTCACATATCTTACAATAGCTCCTTCATTAAAGCTTCACAAGCATAGAGTTTTCTCAAAAGCTTGGGTCGGTTCACAAAGTTGAAGTTCGTCCAGACTGGATCTTCTTGAATATGGGTCTGTGTCCATTCTAAACAACTATCAAACACTCATGGTGGTTCATATTTATGGTTTTCCCGCAGAAAACGGGTCTGGGTTGAACTCACCATATAACCCACGCTTGGCAAATTGCCTGAAATGGGTTCCATCGCCCTACCATTTTATGGTTTTATGGCTTATCGCAACGACACTCTTCTAAGTTTTTCAAGGCTCTCTCGATTTTCCATCAACATATGATAGTTCATGATAGAAGTCTCCGTATGGGGCCAATCCATCCTGCATTTGAACCATTACCACATACGAATATCGAATCATTATTCTAACACTTGGGCATTCTCACCAAAGATTACAGAAATTTCTCTTGTTCCCGAACTGGTTTCGAAAATCCATGGTTTCGTAAGCCAACAAAACATCTATCGCATTTCACCACTCTTAGGTTTTTTGCGAAACCTCCCACGGAACGTATGCTGATTGGACCGTGATTCCTCCAATTTATTCCTTTATCAAGGTTATATCGCTTCTTTCAAAATCTCCGGCCTGTGGGTTATGGCCCACTTCAACACTAGTGCAGCTTTAACTCATCCTTGAGTAACTCTTGTTACACCTCCTTTAAATCCAGTAGTGCTCGTTTCTTCATACCATCATATCGAAAGCAAAATTCCAACTTATTTTGTCCAGCTTCCTCTATGGACCGTCATGGATAACACATTTCTTTCTTCATTGATCTTGTGGCTTTACGAGTACTATGACCAAAATAAATGCAAGTTTATCCATAACATCTCATTATTTTCATAGCAATCTTTCATTACATCCTTAATCTTCAGAATCCAAATTCCAAAAGTATTGTTACAAATGCTGCCACCCACATGATTTGGTATGGTCGGCATTACTTCCAACTTTATTCATTTATCCTCCTCGAGGATTCTTCAATCCCATCGAAGTGTGCGATATGAGCCTTGAAATCTTCAATCTTCTTTTTCATCATGGTGGTCTTGAGCTTCACCTTCATCATCTCTCGCATGCACTTCGCTTAGGTATTCCTGAGTATAACGGAGTCTTGCTTCAAGTATTTCTCCGATCCGCGATGGCTTCCATGGCTGCTTCACTAACAGCGTCAAGAAAGTTGCTTGTGGCACACGTGAGATGAAAAGTAATGCCCCATCCTCTTGGGCAAATTTCAAACGGTGGAGGTGTACTCCACATACCAAAGTTCCACCCCTTTGCATGAAGGTATTTGTAGACTGCATCTCCTTCAAGGTGAATATGCTTCATCATGTCCTTCAAGATCTTCTGTAATCATGATCACGGGTCGTATCATGATCGTTTCTGGCCCTTAAGGAAAGACTCATAAAGGGTTGTCATCTCAGATGTAGGATAGAGGGGTGCTCGTAACAAGGAATGTATCTCCATGGGGAAATTGCAATTGTCTCCGTAAAAGTTTGGTGTACAGCTTGTCCACGGGTTCAAGATTCCGGGTTTGGTTGAGATAGAAAGAGAAAGCAATTACCCACTCATCAACAAAATTATCGCTTGTAATGGGCCGCCTACTATGGTTTCGTTCTAAGTCCTCATTTCTTCGTGTCTTCAATGCTCGGGAGTTTTCCAATTCCCGATGCTGTTCCCATATGAAGGCCTTCTACCATTCTTCCAGAATTTACGCCTCTCATGGTTGAAATAAATACAAATCTACGATATCGCATCTATCCAACCATTCAATAAACACACAAAATAATAGCAACCAAGCATTCATTTATTCAATCAATACTACAAGACGCCACCCACATAAGTTGGTATGGTCGACACTTAAATCGAGGAAGCGCTCATCTTTATTTCTCTCATGGTGGGATACTACTAAGCTAATTTATTAGAACTTGTCATTCCCACCGGGCTTCTTATGTGGACTTGATCTCTCCGCTCTTCCGCTAGATTTTCTCTCACATCGGAGTTTCGTGACGACTCAGAGTCCTAAAAGTTGTTCTTGAGCTTCGGATCTCAACATCCTTTGCATGAGACATGGTCCGTTTTCCGCTCGACGATTCTCGAGATCTCGAGGTTCTCCTCCTCCACTTGTTTACCGCCTCGAGTCCTGACTTTCTCTCGTAGTGCTTCATTGTCTAATGTGGCTTCCAGGAGGTCCATCCAAGATTCTTGACGATTGTTCCAGATCCTGATTGTACACTAAAAGTGGGGAAAACTTCATCTTCAAGGCCTCCAAGGCAATAGTTGCTCCATCAAACTTCGCCATCCCATTCTTCCAAAGAAGTGTGGGTTTAGTGCAGACGATGACGATAGCATAAACGGTAATAGCATCATGGACGGCAGTGTTGATGCCCATATCACACTCACCATTTATAGTTCAAGTTGATGTCTGCAGTCTTGGGGTCTTTACTTACCAAAACTTGGGTTGTGACTTCAATGATCCGGACGTCTCTTAGTTGCCTTGATCTCGTATCGGTAACTTCAAAGAGCTCCGACTAGCTCCACAAGGAAGGGGCCTCCAAGAACCTTTCTCGTAGTGTTCTTTTGTTCGTAATGTAGCTTCATCTATAGTGTGGAATAAGGAAGGTTCAAGAAAAGGAATCAGTGTTACGAGAGTAGTACAAAACAAGGGTCATTCCTATTGGGGTCTTCTATATTACTAAGTCATTTTCTAGGTTCACGCTCTACAAGCCAACATGTGCTCGACACCATTCAGAGCGACCCGACCTCGAGACGGCTGCCTTCGTTACCGTACATCCTCCTGGATCAAGATGTCATAACACACAAGACATCAATGTATATATCAAAGTGCAATCACATGCATAAATAACGAAACTGATATATACCTCATAATACTCAATGAAAACAATCAAACGGGTGTGGAGTCCCATCAACGCCATCGGCAAGTTGAGTGTAGACCGAACCCAGATCGTAACTCTTACTCGTCGAGGAAAATATCTGCAACATGATACGCAGAGTCAGATAGGTCAAGACATTGAATGTACCGCAAGATCACAATAAGAGAAAAATGATGATAAACTATACTATATGCAGATGGCTTTGTGGCTCAGATCTCGAAGTTTTGTTTTATGAAAGCTGGTGTTAATTTTCCTACATCAAAGGAATAAATGAAGTCTGTACTATGGAGTTTTCTATCATGACATGGTTCCGCCAACCGATGTCTCATAGCCCAAAATCATCATATGTTGCCCACAATTGTTATCAATCCGGTTGAGAGTTCCGAGATAGATCCAAGTCCAGAGGCTCAAATTGTCCATAACCGGGACACGGCTAATCGATTAGGGTTATAACCTCCTCGCAGAGGTTTGTACACTTTACCCGCAAGATTCGATCCTCTTTACGCTCTCGCACTTCGTGGTGTTTGAGAACAAGATGACCAAACATGGTCTTCCAAAGAGTTCCTCCGACCACCGTCCGCACTCCATCCAATCCTACCGTAGTTCTACATCCGCTAGCACCGCCCCAGCCGAGTCACCACTAAGGTCAACCAAGCCGTGAGCCCATAATGACTTGGCGGTTGCATGTAAGCTCCGGCATGAAGTATTCTTCCGCCTCTTTGAGTCCTGGGTGAAGCTCGCAAGATGTCATGGCGCTTCCATGCATCCCGCCAACCACTGTTTCTCCAGGTGCCCCTGGCCAACCGTCTTCACCCAGAGTGTATTGAATTCTTGTCTTGAGTCTTGAAATCTTGTGGCCTTGAAGATGCAGTCTGCAGATGCCATCATGGATTTGTCGCCATTGACGAGAGTCCTCCATCTTCACACCACTCGATCACTCATACCAAACCCCGCCTACTACAAAGCGTAGCATTAGAATAAATAATCCCGGCTTGGTAATGGGTGATGGGTTCCACCTCATGCATACTACTCAACTACAAGAATTTCAATAACACTACATCGAGGGGTGGTTGCAAAGGTGCCACTAAATGCAATAAAACATAGGTAAGAAAGCATGGTCAAAGTGAACTTGCCTTGTTGACGATCTTCAAAAACTAGGGTTTCAGAGTAGCAATTCGACCGAAATTCTACCGAGGCAAACAATAACTAAAAATATATACATAGCATAACATAACAAAGTAACACACCAAAACCAACAAAACAAAACCCAAAGGAAAACTTAAAGAAAAAACAACTCAAAGTTTTCCTACTAATTAACAAAAAAAATAGTTTTATATAACAAAAATTTCTTAACATCACCTAATCATGGTTTTATGTTAACTAAACAGAAAATATTTCATTAAGCAACTAGAGCAAAAGAATTAAATAAAAATCTATTATGAAACTCCCGAATAAGCAAAACAAGCTTTAATTCAAATCTGATCTAACTCAATTTTTATAAATCCAAACATAGACAAATTATATATTTTGGAAACTACAAGAAAATTGTGATCTAACGCAAAAGAATCAGCATCATTGGACTTCTAGATCAAAAGTTATAAGCTAAACAAGAACGGAACTAAATCTGTTACGGAATAAATCTGAAAACGAAAACGGAGTTACTCTGTACGTGAGGCAGAGATGGCAGGAAGGAGACGGCGATGTGGAGGGCTGCTCCGCAGGGGGCGAGGTCGCCAAGTGGGTGGGGTGGCGAGGAGGGGTCGGTGCTGGGAGGTTCCAGAGAGCTCCTGTGAGCGCTTCTAGGCAGGAAAAGGAGGACGGTGGTAGAAGGTACGGGCAGGAGGGGCGGGTGATGGGAAAATGGAACGAGGAGAGGGAGGGGTTTTATAGGCGGTCTCGGAGGCGCTGGGATGGAAAGACGAGGAGATCGAAGGTGGAGATTCCTGCTCCATGGATATGGAAAGCTTCAGAACGTGAGAGGAAACAGAGAAGGAGATGATCTCTGTTGGGCTAGAATAGGAAAGTGCTTAATGGGCCAGGTTTTTCCTAATAAAACGATTCCATTCCTATTTTTAAAATTAGGAAACTAAAACAATAAAAGGAAATCCAATCAATTCGAATAAAGAGTTTTATATACTAAAATTATCAGAAAATAAAATGTAGATGATGAGCATTATTCCACGGCCAAAATAAAAACTTAAAAATGTTTTTCAGAAAATCCCTAAAGGCTTTATTTCTTTTTGCAAATAATTTTAAATAAAACTTTGGTTTTTCTTGGCTCAATATTTTCAAAATGCCCTGATTTTGGAGGGTCATTTTCTCCGCTTCTTTCTTGCTTGCAAGAATTTATTTTCGGGTATTTTCGGAAGAAAAATAGAGAAGCAAGTGCAAATATTTGAAAGAATTAAATTGCAAAACTCCGCTCAAATTTTTATAGTTGAAGAACTATGTCATCTTCTCTCATTGATTTTAATAGGATGAATTTGAATTTACCGAGAAGGGAAAGTCATTTTATTCTCTCTTCAAAAGTTTTTGAAAAGGTTCAAATTTCACTCAAGTTTAATTCACTCAAGCAAACAAACAAACAATTCAATTAATTATATTAAATTC
>JAHIAM010008257.1:0-19344 GCA_021605205.1 Aegilops longissima | reverse complement strand
GAGGGGGCACCTGACACGCTAAGGAACGATCCAGAGATCAACTTAGGTGTCCATGGGTGCCCCTGCCCTCAGATATAAAGGAGTGGAGGAGGGAGGGTCGCCTCTCTATGGCGCGCCTAGGGGAGTCCTACTCCACCGGGAGTAGGATTCCCCTTCCTAGTCCAACTAGGAACCCTTCCATGTAGTAGGAGAGAGAGAAGGAAAGGGAAGAGAAAAGGAGAAGGAAGGAAGGGGCGCCTCTTCCCTAGTCCACCTGGACCAGACCAGGAAGGGGTGGCCACCCTGAGGGTTCTTCTTCTTTCCCGTATGGCCCAATAAGGCCCAATACGTATTCCCGTAACTCTCCTGCATCTAAAATACCCGAATCACTCGAACCTTCCGGCGTCCGAATATAGTCGCCCAATATATCGATTTACGCCTCGACCATTTCGAGACTCGTCATGTCCCCGATCTCATCCGACTCAACTCTTCGGTACATCAAAACTCATAAACTCATAATATAACCGCATCAAACCTTGTGCGCATGGATCCTACGGGTTCGAGAACTATGTAGACATGACCTAGAACTATTTCGGTCAATAACCAATAGCGGACCTGGATGCCCATATTGGCTCCTACATATTCTATTCAAGATCTTTATCGGTCAAACCGATAACAACATAATCGCTGTTTCCTTTGTCATCGGTATGTTACTTACCCGAGATTCGATCGTCGGTATCCAATACCTAGTTTAATCTGCGTATCGAAAGTCTCTTTACTCGCTCCGTAATACATCATCTCTCACAACTAACTCATTAGTTGCAATGCTTGCAAGGCTTATGTGATGTGTATTACCGAGAAGGCCTAGAGATACCTCTCCGACAATCGGAGTGACAAATCCTAATCTTGATTCATGCCAACTCAACATATACTTTCTGAGACACTTGTAGAGTACCTTTATAATCACCCAGCTACTTGTGACGCTTGGTAGCACACAAAGTGTTCCTCCGTAAACGGAGTTGCATAATCTCATAGTTAAGGAACATTGTATAAGTCATGAAAATAAGCATAGCAACATACTAAACGATCAAGTGCTAAGCTAATGAAATGGGTCATGTCAATCACATCATTCTCCTAATGATGTGATCCCATTAATCAAATGACAACACATGTCTATGGTTAGGAAACATAACCATCTTTGATTAATGAGCTAGTCTAGTAGAGGCATACTAGTGACACTGCTTGTCTATGTATTCACACATGTATTATGTTTCCGGTTAATACAATTCTAGCATGAATAATAAACATTTATCATGATATAAGGAAATAAATAATAACTTTATTATTGCCTCTAGGGCATATTTCCTTCAGCCTCCCACTTGCACTAGAGTCAATAATCTAGTTCACATCGCCATGTGATTTAACATCAATAGTTCACATCTATATGTGGTTAACACCCATAGTTCACATCGACATGTGACCAACACCCAAAGGGTTTACTAGAGTCAGTAATCTAGTTCACATCGCTATGTGATTAACACCCAAAGAGTACTAAGGTGTGATCATGTTTTGCTTGTGAGATAATTTTAGTCAACGGGTCTCATTACATTGTAGTCCGTAAGTATTTTGCAAATTTCTATGTCTACAATGCTCGCATTTGAGCTACTCTAGCTAATTGCTCCCACTTTCAATATGTATCCAGATTGAGACTCGTGAGTCATCTAGATTAGTGTTAAAACTTGCATCGACGTAACCCTTTACGATTTAACCTTTTTCACTTCCATAATCGAGAAACATATCCTTATTCTACTAAGGATAATTTTGACCGCTGTCCATTGATCTACCCTAGATCACTATTGCACCCCTTGCCAAGCTTAGTGGTAGGGTATGCAATAGATCTGGTACACAGCATGACATACTTTATAGAACCTATGGCTGATGCATAGGAATGACTTTCATTCTCTTTCTATCTTCTCGTCCGTGGTCGGGTTTTGAGTCTTACTCAATCTCACACCTTGTAACACAGTGCAAGAACTCTTTTTGACTGTTCCATTTTGAACTACTTCAAAATCTTGTCAAGGTATGTATTCATTGAAAACTTATCTAGCGCCTTGATCTATCTCTATAGATCTTGATGCTCAATATGTAAGCAGCTTCACCGAGGTCCTTCTTTTGAAAACTCCTTTCAAACACTCCTTTATGCTTTGCTAATATTCTACATCATTTCCGATCAACAATATGTCATTCACATATACTTATCGAAATGTTGTATTGCTCCCACTCACTTTCTTGTAAATACAGCTTCTCCAAAAGTCTCAGTATAAAACCATATGCTTTGATCAACTCATCAAAGCATATATTCCAACTCGAGATGCTTGCACCAGTCCATAGATGGATCGCTGGAGCTTGCACATTTTGTTAGCATCTTTAGGATTGACAAAACCTTCGTTGCATCATATACAACTCTTCTTTAAGAAAACCATTAAGGAATGCAGTTTTGACATTCATTTTGCCATTTCATAAAATGTGGCAATTGCTAACATGATTCGACATGACTTAAGCATCGCTACAGCTTGAGAAAATCTCATTGTAGTCAACACCTTTGAACTTGTCAAAACCTTTTGGCATAAGTCGAGCTTTGTAGATAGTAAAACTACTATCGCTGTCCGCCTTCCTCTTGAAGATCCATTCATTTAACATGACTTGGCCGATCATCGAGCAGGTCAACCAAAGTCCACACTTTGTTCTCATATATGGATCCTATCTCGATTTTATGGCTCTCAAGCCATTTCATGAATCTGCTCATCATCGCTTCCTCATAGTTCATAGGTTCATCATGGTCTAGTAACATGACTTCGTAACATGATTACCGCATCACTTGTGCGGATCTTACCTCGAAGACCCACGAGGTTTGGTAGCAACTTGATCTGAAGTTTCATGATCATCATCATTAACTTCCTCACTAATTGGTGTAGGAATCATCGAACTGATTTCGTGATGAACTACTTTCCAATAAGGGAGAAGGTACAATTACCTTATCAAGTTCTACTTTCTCCCACTCACTTCTTTCGAGAGAAAACTCCTTCTCTAGAAAGGATCCATCTTAGCAACGAATGTTTTGCCTTAGACCTGTGATAGAAGGTGTACCCAACAGTTTCCTTTGGGTATTCTATGAAGACGATTCCGATTTGGGTTCGAGCTTATCAGTGAAAACCTTTCACATAAGCATCACAACTCCAAACTTTAAGAAACATGTAGCTTAGGTTTATCGCTAAACCATAGTTCATACGGTGTCATCTCAACGGATTTAGATGGTGCCCTATTAAACGTGAATGCAGTCTGTCTCTAATGCATAACCCCCAAACGATAGTGGTAAATCGGTAAGACACATCATAGATCGCACTATATCATAATAAAGTACGGTTACGACGCTCGACACACCATAACGCTTGTGGTGTTCTGTGCGTGAGCTGTGAAACTATTCCACATTGTTTTCATTGAAGACCAAACTCAGAACTCAAATATTCATCTCCACGATCAGATCGCAGAAACTTTATTTTCTTGTTACGATGATTTTCCACTTCACCTGAAATTCTTTGAACCTTTCAACTATTTCAGACTTATGTTTCATCAAGTAGATATACCCATATCTGCTCAAATCATCTTGTGAAGGTCGAAAATAACGATATTTTACATTTAGCATCAACACTCATTGGATCGCATACATCGGTATGTATTATTTCCAATAAGTCAAGAGTTTGTTCCATTGTTCCGAGAACGGAGTTTTAGTCATCTTGCCCAAACAAGCACGGTTCGTGAAGCATCAAATGATTCATCACCAAGTGATTCCAAAGTCCATCACAAGATGGAGTTTCTTCATGCTTTACACCAATATGACCTAAACGGCAAGTGCACAAATAAATTGCACTATCATTATTAACTCTGCATCTTTTGGCATCAATATTATGAATATGTATCACTATGATCGAGATCCAAACAAACTATTTTCATTGGGTGTATAACTATCGAAGGTCTTATTCATGTAAACAGAATAACACTTATTCTTTAACTTTAGATGAATAACAGTGACGCAATAAACATGATCAAATCATATTCATGCTCAACGCAAATGCCAAATAACATTTATTTAGGTTTAACACTAATCCCGAAAGTATAGGGAGTGTGCGATGATGATCATATCAATCTGGAACTACTTCCAACACTCATCGCCACTTCCCCTTCAACTAGTTTCGCTCATTCGCAACTCCTGCTTCGAAGTTACTACTTTAGCAACCAACCAAAGATCAAATACCGAGGGGTTGCTATTAACACTAGTAAAATACACATCAATAATCAGTATATCAAATATACTTTTGTTCACTTTGCCATCCTTCTTATCCGCCAAATACTTGGGGTAGTTCCGCCCAAGGACAAGTTCCATTGCAGCAAAAGCACTTAGTCTCGTGCTTAGGTCCAGACTTGGGCTTCTTTCACCGAGCAGCAACTTCTGCTTGCCGCTCTTCTTGAAGTTCCCTTCTTCCCTTCGCTTCTTTCCTTGAGACTAGTGGTCTTGTCAACCATCAACACTTGATGTTTTTCTTGATTTCTACCTTCACGATTTTAGTATCGCCAAGAGCTTGGGAATTGTTTTCGTCATCCCTTGCATACTATAGTTCATCACGGGTTCTACTAACTTGGTGATAGTGACTAGAGAATTCTGTCAATCACTATCTTATCTGGAAGATTAACTCCCACTTGATTCAAGCGATTGAAGTACCTGCATAATCTGAGCACATGCTCACTAGTTGAGCGATTCTCTCCATCTTTTAGCTTTAGAACTTGTTGAGACTTCATATCTCTCAACCTCGGTATTTGCTTGAAATATTAACTTCAACTCCCGAACATCTCATATTGGTCCATGACGCTCAAAACGCCTTTGAAGTCCCGATTCTAAGCCGCTGCATGGTGCACTAAACTATCAAGTAGTCATCATATTGAGCTAGCCAAACGCTCATAACGTCCCCAGATCCGCTCCTGCAATAGGTCTGCTGCCACCTAGCGTGCATCAAGGACATAATTCTTCAGCAGCAATGAGGATAAACTTCAGATCACGGATCCAATCCGCATCATTGCTACTAACATTTTCAATACAATTTTCTAGGAACATATAAAAACCATAGGGAAGCAACAACGAGCTATTGATCTACAATATAATCTGCAAAATACTACCAGACTAAGTTCATGATAAATTAAAGTTCAATTAATCATATTACTTTAAGAACTCCCACTTAGACGCACATCTCTAGTCATCTAAGTGATCACGTGATCCAAATCAACTAAACCATAACCGATCATCACGTGAGATGGAGTAGTTTCAATGGTGAACATCACTATGTTGATCATATCTACTATATGATTCACGCCGACCTTTCGGGCTCCGTGTTCCGAGGCCATATCTCGCATATGCTAGGCTCCACAAGTTTAACCCGAGTATTCCAAGTAAAACTGGCTTGCACCCGCTAGATGAACGAGAGCTTATCACACCCGATCATCACGCGGTGTCTCAGCACGCATTTAACTTTGGCAACGGGCATACTGTGGAGAACACTTTTGATAATTTTAGTGAGAGATCATCTTATAATGCTACCGCCAATCAAAGCAAGATAAGATGCATAAAGGATAAACATCACATGCAATCAATATAAGTGATATGATATGGCCATCATCATCTTGTGCTTGTGATTCCATCTCAAGCACCGCGCATGATCACCATCATCACCGGCGCCGACACCTTGATCTCCATCATAGCATCGTTGTCGCTCTCGCCAACTATTGCTTCTACGACTATCGCCACCGCTTAGTGATAAAGTAAAGCAATTACACGGCGCTTGCATCCATACAATAAAGCGACAACCATATGGCTCCTGCCAGTTGCCGATAACTCGTTACAAAAACATGATCATCTCATACATACAAAATATAGCATCACGCCTTGACCATATCACATCACAACATGCCCTGCAAAACAAGTTAGACGCCCTCTACTTTGTTGTTGCAAGTTTTACGTGGCTGCTACGGGCTGAGCAAGAACCGCTTCTACCTACGATCAAAAACCACAACGATATTTCGTCAAATAGACTCCGCTTTAACCTTCTCAAGGACCGGCGAGCCACACTCGGTTCAACTAAAGTGAGAGAGACAGACACCCGCCACCACCTTTAAGCAACGAAAGTGCTCACAGCGGTGAAACCAGTCTCGTAGAAGCGACGCGTAATGTCGGTCCGGCCGCTTCATCTCACAATACCGCTGAACCAAAGTATGACATGCTGGTAGGTAGTATGACTTGTATCGCCCAACAACTCACTTGTGTTCTACTCGCATATGACATCAACGATAAAACCTGGCTCGATGCCACTGCTAGGGAACGAGTAATTTCAAAAAATTCCTACGCATCACGCAAGATCATGGTGATGCATAGCAACGAGAGGGAGAGGTATGTCCACGCACCTAGAGACCGAAAGCGAAGCGCTATAACAACGCTGTTGATGTAGTCGTGACGCCTTCACGATCCGACCGATCCAAGCACCGAACGGATGGCACCTCCGAAGTTCTCGCATACACGCTCAGCTTCGATGACGATCCCCACTCCATCCAAAGAAAGTGTCGGGATGAGTTCTTCATGACGACAAGGCAGGACGATGATGATGCCACATCGACGAGGGCTTCCTAAGCTCCGCGACGATATGAATTCTCCGCGCAGGGCTTGCGCCAAGCTCCGCGCGATATGTCTTCTCCGCGCAGGGTTCGCCTTAAGCTCCGACGATATGACCGGTGGAATATAGGGAGGGGGGCACCAGACACGGCTAAGGAACCATCCAGTGATCAACTTGTGTGTCCATGGGGTGCCCCCCCCCGTGATATAAAGGAGGGAGGAGGGAGGGCCGCCCTCCTATGGCGCCTTAGGGGAGTCCTACTCCCACCGGGAGTAGGATTCCCTTCCTAGTCCAACTAGGAACCCTTCCATGTAGTAGGAGTAGGAGAGAGGAAAGGGAAGAGAAAAGGAGAAGGAAGGAAGCGGCTCTTCCCTAGTCCACCTCGACCAGACTAAGGGAAGGTGCGCCACCCTGAGGCCCTTTTTTCCTTTCCCGTATGGCCCAATAAGGCCCAATACGTATTCCTGTAACTTCCTCCCATTCAAAAATACCCAATCACTCGAACCTTTCCGATGTCCAAATATAGTCTTCAATATATCGATCTTTACGCCTCGACCATTTCGACTCCTCGTCATGTCCCCGATCTCATTCGGGACTCAACTCCTTCGGTACATCAAAACTCATAAACTCATAATATAACTGCCATCGAAACCTTGTTGCATGGATCTACGGTTCGAGAACTATGTAGACATGACCTAGAACTATTCTTGGTCAATAACCAATAGCGGGACCTGGATGCCCATATTGGTCTTTACATATTCTACTTAAGATCTTTATCGGTCAAACCGCATAACAACATACGTTGTTCCCTTTGTCATCGGTTGTTACTTACCCGAGATTCGATCGTCGGTATCCAATACCTAGTTTAATCTCGCTATCGAAAGTTCTTTTACTCGCTCCGTAATACATCATCTCACAACTAACTCATTAGTTGCAATGCTTGCAAGGCTTATGTGATGTATATACCGAAGGCCTAGAGATACCTCTCCGATAATCGGAGGACAAATCCTAATCTCGATTCATGCCAACTCAACATATACTTGAGACACTTGTAGTAGTACCTTTATAATCACCCAGTTACGCTAGGACGCTTGGTAGCACACAAAGTGTTCCTCCGGCAAACGGGAGTTGCATAATCTCATAGTTGCAGGAACTTTGTATAAGTCATGAAGAATAGCATAAGCAACATACTAAACGATCTGCTTGCTAATGAATGGGTCATGTCAATCACATCATTCTCTAATGATGTGATCCCATTAATCAAATGACAACATTGTCTATGGTTAGGAAACATAACCATCTTTGATTAATGAGCTAGTCTAGTAGAGGCATACTAGTGACACTGCTTGTCTATGTATTCACACATGTATTATGTTTCCTGTTAATACAATTCTAGCATGAATAATAAACATTTATCATGATATAAGGAAATAAATAATAACTTTATTATTGCCTCTAGGCATATTTCCTTCACATATATGGGACCAAAGAGCTTAACATGGGGCACTCATCCCATTCCCTACTATGATTTCATGGTATTGATAAGATCTTGAACTTTCAAGGTTACAACCATAGAAATGCGGTAAATGGTCCATTATGCGAGGTGGGGGCGCAGAAAGGCTTAATTTAAATTACCTACCCCCATTATTGAAGTTTGTTTTTTCTGAAAGAAACATTTTTTTATAAATAAGGAATTTTCAGCACTTATTAATAATGATTTTATAATTTCACATTGTAAGGTGCATTTTTTGTTTAAAACAAAGGTGTTGTAAACGCACAAAACTCCTCCTTGAGCTCTCTCACCATCATGTTCACGTTGAACTCACCCAAAAAGGATTTCCTCTTTTTTAAGATTTTCCTTGTTTTTGTTTTTTAGACAAAAGGATTTTTGCTTGTGTTTTTTTATTAGTAAGATAGGGTTTTACTTTTTTGACTGGTAAGCAGCCCAGGGGCCTGTTTGGTTGTTTCTTACAACCGGACCCATGGGGTCGTTATTTTCTGTGCTTGACATATGATAGGGTCCGTACACAATTTCATCGCCCACACACACCCCCGCCTCACCCCCACTCCTCCCACAAACCACCTCGGCCGCTGACCCCGCTGCCTACTTCCGCCTGGCCGCCTCGACGGTGCTGGAGGTAAGAGCTGGAGTGAGATTGGGAGGTCACAAGACAGCACCTAGCTAGCCACCGCGACTAGGTGAAGTGAGAAACCCTAACTTGTAATCTTCACGACTCTTTGTTCCTTGTTGTGTTGCTGCTTGGAGTTGGCATGGTTTTCAAAGTCGTAGATTAGATAGTTAGGATTTTAAATCAGAGGTTAGGTGGAAGGCGGCGCAGATTGAAGGAAGTTTTCTACATGGTGGCTAGCTTGGTATTTTTTCTAGGGTTTCATGTGATCTGTGGTTTTCATAACAATGAACAAGTGCAGATGCTGTAATACAATAGCAGCAAATTTCAGCAAACAGTCCTTAAAAAATTTAAAAATATTGGCCTTGTGCAATGGCTAATCCAGGAAGAAACCAGAGGGTGCGCCAAAACTTAGTAAACTGGGCTAGTGGATTAAATTTTTAGGCCGAAATTAGGTTGGGTTTAGTAAGGAAGCCATTAACTTGTAGTCCTAGATTGCAAGTCAACTAAACATTTCTAATAATATTTACTGCAAAGGTCCTTTGAAGGAAATATGCCCTAGAGGCAATAATAAAGTTATTATTTATTTCCTTATATCATGATAAATGTTTATTATTCATGCTAGAATTGTATTAACCGGAAACATAATACATGTGTGAATATATAGACAAACAAGATGTCACTAGTATGCCTCTATTTGACTAGCTTGTTAATCAAAGATGGTTATGTTTCCCAACCATGAACAAGGAGTTGTTATTTGATTAACAAGGTCACATCATTAGTTGAATGATCTGATTGACATGACCCATTCCGTTAGCTTAACACTTGATCGCTTAGTATGTTAATGCTTTTCATGACCCATACATGTTCCTGTAACTATGAGATTATGCACCTCCTATTTACCGGAGGAACACTTTGGTACTACCAAACGTCACAACGTAATCGGGTGATTATAAAGGAGTACTACAGTGTCTCCAAAGGTACTTGTTGGGTTGGCGATTTCGAGATTAGGTTTTGTCACCCGATTGCTCTGAGAGGTATCTCTAGGCTCTTCTGTAATACACATCACATAAAGCCTTGTAAAGCATTGCAACTAAAGAGTTAGTTGTGAGATGATGTATTACGGAACCAGTAAAGAGACTCTTCCTGCAACGAGATTAAACTAGGTATTGGATACCGACGATCGAATCTCGGAAAGTAACATACCGATGACAAAGGGAACAACGATGTTGTTATGCGGTTTGACCGATAAAGATCTTCAGAGAATATGTAGGAACCAATATGAGCATCCAGTGTTCCGCTATTGGTTATTGACCGAGAATAGTTCTAGGTCATGTCTACATAGTTCTCAAACCGTAGGGTCCGCACGCTAAGGTTTCAATGACTAAGTTATGAGTTTATGTATTTTGATGTACCAAGGAGTTCGGAGTCCCGGATGTGATCAATGACATGACGAGGAGTCTCAAATGGTCGAGACATAAAGATTGATATATTGATGGTTATATTCGACACCGGAAAGGTTCCGGAAGTTTCCAAGAAAACCGGAGTGCCGGAGGTTACCGAACCCTCGGAAGCAGGGCCTTATTGGGCCAAGAGGGAGAGAGAGGGCTGCACCAGGAGGTGGTGCGCCTCCATGGGGAGTCCGACTGACTAGAGGGGGCGAGCCCCCTTCCCTCTCTCTCCTCTCTTCCTTCCCCTTCCCTCTTCCTAGTAGGACTAGGAAAGGGGAGTCCCATCTACTAGGAGAGGACCCTCCCTGGTGCGCCCCAAGGCTGGCCGCCTCCCCTTGCTCCTATATACGGGGCGTGGGGGGCCTTAGACACAAGTTGATCTACGGATCGCTCCAGCTGCAGGCGGTGCCCCTCCACCATATTCCACCTCGGTCATATTGTTGCGTGCTTAGGCGGCCTCCGCACGGTAGAACATCAAGATCGCCACCACGCCGTGCAGGCCGACGAACTCCTTCCCCGACACTTTGCGGATCGGCTCGGGATCGCCATCGAGCTGAACGTGTGCCAAGAACTCGGAGGTGCCGAGTAACGGTGCTTGGATCGGGTCGGATCGTGGAAGACGGACGACTACATCAACCGCCTGATATAACGCCCGCCGTCCACGAGGGTACGGACGACATTTCACTCTCTGCTATGCCATCACCATGGTCTTCGCGTGATCGTGAGGAAAATTTTGAAATTACTACGCTCCCCAACAAAGGGCATCCGAGCCTGGTTTTATGCGCTGATGTCATATGCACGAGTAGAACACAAGTGAGTTGGGGCGATATAAGTCACTACTACCTACCAAAGATGTCATACTTTGGTTCAGCGGTATTGTGGAGATGAAGCTGCCCGGACCGAGACACGCAGACGCTTACTTTACGAGACTGGTTTCACCGCCGTGAGCACTCGCGTTTAAAGGTGACCTGGCGGTGTCTGTCTCTCTCACTTTAGTTGAACTGAGTGGCATACGCCCGTCCTTGAGAAGGTTAAACGGAGTCTATTTGACGAAGTATCGCTGTGGTTTTGATGCGAGGTAAGAACGGTTCTTGCTCAGCCTCAGAAAGCCACAGTGAAACTTGCAACAACAAAGTAGAGGACGCCTAACTTGTTTTTGCAGGGCATGTTGTGATGTGATATGGTCAAGACGTGATGCTATATTTTATTGTATGAGATGATCATGTTTTGTAACCGAAGTTATCGGCAATCGGCAGGAGCCATATGGTTGTCGCTTATTGTATGAAATGCAACGCCATGTAATTGCTTTACTTTATCACTAAGCTGCATGATAGTCGAGAAGCAATAGTTGGCGAGACGACAACGATGCTACGATGGAGATCAAGGTGTCGCTACGTGACGATGGTGATCATGACGGTGTTTTGAGATGGAGATCACAAGCACAAGATGATGATGGCCATATCATATCACTTATATTGATTGCATGTGATGTTTATCCTTTATGCATCTTATCTTGCTTTGATTGATTGGACGGTAGCATTATAAGATGATCTCTCACTAAAAATTATCAAAAAGCATCAAGTGTTGATGGTCAATAAGACCACTAGTTTCAAGAAGAAAGGGAAAGGGAAGAAGGGAACTTAAGAAGAACAGCAAAACAAGTTGTCGATCGAGAAGAAACCCAAGTTCCACCTTAAGGAAATCAGTGCTTCACCGAAGGATCGGTCACCGGAAGCGGAACTGCCCCAAGTATTTGGGATAAGAAGGATGGCAAAGGAACAAAGGTATATGTGATAACGTTATTGATGTTACCACTAGAGCTCGAGAACCGGTATTTGATAATTTCCTGCTAAATATTTGCAACCTCCAAAAATACGGATTGCTTAACACCGGCAAAGGACGAGGTGACGATACGCCTGGGAAACGGTTCCAAAGTCGATGTGATCGCAGCCCGCACCTCTACATCTACCTTCGGATTAGTTTTAGACCAATAATTGTTATTTTGCCCGCCGCGAGCATGAACATTATATCTGGATCTTGTTTGATGTAGACGGTTATTCATTTAAATCGAGAATAATGGTTGTTCTATTTATATGAATAATATTTTATGGTCATGCACCCTTGAAGAGTGGTCTATTTTTAATGAATTCGATAGTAGTGATACACATATTCAAATGTTGAAACCAAAAGATAGGTTTTGTGGCAACGGGCCAAGTTTGGTCATATCGGGTAAAACGATTGAAGAAACTCCATTCGATGGACTTTTGGAGTCACTTGATTATGAATCACTTACTTTGTTCCTTCATGGGCAAGATGACTAAAACTCCGCTTCTCCGGATATGGAGAGAGCAACAGATTTATTGGAAATCATACATACGGATGTATGGGTGGTTTCCAATTTAATGTTGAATTCGTTGGGGAAAATATCGTTAATTTTCCACCTTCCAGGAATATTTGGAGTTAGGGTTTCTACTTTGAACAAAGCCAAAATTTTGAAAAGCCCAAAGAATTTTCCGGTTGGAAGTTTAAAATCATTTCGTTTTGAAAAAGGTTTCACGTTGAAACTGGAGGCCAAATTTGGTTCGAAGTTTTTGGTTATTTGAAAACCAAACCGAATATTTGAATCCCCAAAGAACACCCAAAGAAAGGTGGGAACTTGAAGGCAATTTACCATTATTGGAAAGAATGTCCTTAAACAGTTTCCGTAATTTAATTTTGGGGGTTAATGTAAAGACGGCCGTGATTCAAGTTTAAATAGGAAACCCGGGTCCAAAACCGGCCCTGGAAGCCGCCTTTAGAACTATGGTTTAGCAAAGAAAACCCAAAGGTTGTTCCGCCTTTCCGAAATTTTGGGGTTGCGTTGCTTAAAAAACTTAACCCTGATTAAGGCTTTGAAAAATTGGAAGAAATCATGGAAATAAAAAGGAGACAAGTCATTATAAGATGGACAAGACCTTTGTTAAAGTTTTAAAGAATTTTTTAAAGGAGGAAGTAGGAAAGGAACTTAAAAAAAAAAAAAAAAAAAAAAAAAAAAAAATTTTTTTTTTTTTTTTTTTTTTTTTTTTTCCGCACCCCACCAAAGCAATTTGTGTTCCCAAAACCGATATTTTGGGGTTTCTTTGAGCCCAACCAAAAAAAAAAGTTTGGCGCGAAGGTTTTAAAATGGAAAATTTTTTAAATTTAAATTTAATTTTTTATTAAAAAATTTGGATTTTAAAAAAATTTAAAAATTTTAAGGAGTTAAAAAAAAAATTTAAACAAGCTAAAAGTGCAGGTTTACGAAATTTGAGAAATCTGGGGTTTTTCAAATTTAAAATTTTTTCCCAACTGAAATTAGATTTTGGTAACAAAAATTTAAAATTAAATTCCTAAAACTTGGCTTTAAGGGCCATTGAAATTTAATTTCCAAGATCAAATTTTAATAAGGGGGATTAGGGGATTTTTTATTTGGTTATGGAAAGGAAAAGTTTTAAAAATTGTAAATTTTAAAACCATGAAGGTTTAAAAAAAATTTGGGAAATTTTGGGTTGAATTAGGTTTAACATTTTAATAAAGTTATAACCATCAAAATTAATGTTTTTTTAATCAGTTGGTTAATTTTAAAAAAAGGGGTTTTACATCCCGGGAATTTTTAACCAAATGTAACTGAATAAACCCAAAAGGGAGGAAATTTGGGGCCCAAAATTTTAAATTAAAATAAAGTTTTAAAACCAGGATTTGCAAAATTTATTTTCACCCTTTGCTGTATTCTTTAAAGGTTTTTAAAATTAAAGTTCAACTTAACAAAGTTTTAAAAAATTTAACATAGGAAAATTTGGAATTAAACATATTATCCCCTTCCCAAATTAAGTTTGGGAACCCAAATTTGAACTTTTCCAGATTTAAAAAGGGGTGGTTTATTTTAGGTTTCCAAATTCAATTTTATTTTTTTCAACCCGGGGTCCGCAGCTTGGTTTAATGACGTTTTTATGAGTTTATGTATTTTGATGTACCGGAGTTCGACCGATTGATCACGACATGACGAGGAGTCTCAAATGGTCGGACATAAAGATTGATATTTGATGGTTATATTCGACACCGGAAAGGTTCCGAAGTTTCCAAGAAAACCGGAGTGCCGGAGGGGTTACCGAACCCCGGAAGAGGGCCTATTGGGCCAAGAGGGGAGAGAGGGCTGCACCAGAGGTGCGCTCCATGGGGAGTCCGATGACTAGGAGGGGCAGCCCCCTTCCTCCCCTCCCTCTTCCTTCCCTTCCTCTTCCTAGTAGGATAGGAAAGGGAGTCCTACTCCACTAGAGGAGGCTCCCTCCTGGTGCGCCCCCAAGGGCTGGCGGCCTCCTGCTCCTTTATATAGGGGCAGGGGGCCCTAGGACACACAAGTTGATCTACGGATCGCCTAGCAGGCGGTGCCCTCCACCATATTCCACCTCGGTCATATTGTTTGCTTAGGCGGCCCTCCACGAGCATCAAGATCGCCACGCGTGGCGACGGAACCTTCCCACACTTTGCTGGATCGAAGTCGGGATCGCCATCGGCTGAACGGTGCCAAGAACTGAGGTGCCGAGTAACGGTGCTTGGATCGGTCGGATCGTGAAGACGAACACATCAACCCTATATAACGCCGCTGGCCCACGAGGGTACGGGACGGACACTCTCCCTCTCGCTATGCCATCACCATGGTCTGCGTGATCGTAGGAAAATTTTGAAATTACTACGCCCCCAACACTTTTTTGTAGAATATGAAATTTTGATCCAAATATTTGTATCTTTGTAGGGAAATAAAATAAACTCTTAATTCTGTTTCCCAAATTAGTTCATATTTTAAAGATTATAAATGTGAGGGTGTACAATATATCAGAGTTTTTAGGAATTATTTTAGTCTTTATTTTGTGTGGTTATGAGTACGAGGAAAAGTGAAGTAAGCCTCATTTTCCCAACATGATGAAAGTGGCTAATTGAGTTTTACCCCGACCATCCTTCGCCCGCCCGAATAGATTTTCTTTTTTTCAAGGAACATATTGTTGGATGCAAGGTTTGGGGAACGAGTAATTTAAAAATTCCACGCAACCAAGATCATGGTGATGCATAGCAACGAGAGGGAGAGTGTTGTCCACGCACTGTGAGACCGTAGCGGAAATGTTATGACAACACGGTTGATGTAGTCGACGTTTCACGATCCGACCGATCCAAGTACCGAACGCACGGCACCTCCGAGTTCAGCACTTGGATGACGATCCCGACCCGATCCAAAAGGGTGTCGGGAGTTCCCAAGATGACGGCGGTGACCATGATTATGTTCATCGACGCAAAGGCTTCCCTAAGCAACCGAACGATATGACCGAGGGGAATATGGTGGAGGGGGCACCGACACGGCTAAGGAACGATCACGAAGATCAACTTGTGTGTTCCTAGGGTGCCCCCCCCTCGGATAAAAGGGAAAGGGAGGCCGGCCGCCCTTGGGCCGCCAAGGAGGAGGAGTCCTCCTTAGGGTCTAGGAATCCCCTTCCTACTCCTACTAGGAGGGGGAAAGGAAGGGCGAGGACAGGAAAGAGGGGCCCTCTCCTAGTCCAACCCGACCAGAGGGGAGGGCGCGGCCCATCCCGGCGCCCCTCTCTCTCCACAAAAGCCCATAAGGCCCAATTTCGGGGTTTGAACCTCCCAAACCGGTTTTCCACAAAATCACCCGAACACTTCCAAAGGTCCCAACATAGTCGCCCAATATATCAATCTTTATGTCTCACCATTTCGAGACTCTCGTCATGTCCGTGATCATATCCGAACTCCAACAACCTTCGACATCAAAACTTGTAAACTCATAAAAACCGCCATCGTAACGTTGGCAAGGACCCTACGGGTTCGAGAACTATGTTACATGACCCAGAACTGTTTCCGTCAATAACCAAAGCGGAACCTGGATGCTCAATGGCTCCAAATATTCCGAAGATTTTATCGTCAAACCGCATAACAACATACGTTGTTCCCTTTGTCATCGGTATTTACTTGCCCGAGATTCGATTGTCGGTATCTCAATACCTAGTTCAATCTGCTACGGGAAGTTCTTTACCGTTCCGTAATACATCATCTTGCAACTAACTCGTTGTATTGCTTGCAAGGCTTAAGTGATGTGCATTAACCAGAGGGCCCGAGATACCTCTACGACAATCGGAGGACAAATCCTAATCTAAAAATACCCAACCCAACATGTACCTTTGGAGACACCAGAGCACCTTTATAATCACCCAACGCTTGTGACGCTTGGTAGCACGAAAGTCTTCCTCCAAACGGAGTTGCATAATCTCATAGTCATAGGAACATGTATAAGTCATGAAGAAAGCAATAGCAACATACTAAACGCTCAAGTGCAATAACGGAATGGTTGGTCAATCACATCATTCTCCTAATGATGTGATCCCGTTAATCAAATGACAACTCATGTCTATGGTTAGGAAACATAACCATCTTTGATTAACGAGCTAGTCAAGTAGAGGCATACTAGTGACACTATGTTTGTTATGTATTCACACATGTATCATGTTTCCGGTAATACAATTCTAGCATGAATAATAAACATTTATCATGATATGAGGAAATAAATAATAACTTTATTATTGCCTCTAGGGAATATTTCCTTACCTCCCACTTGCACTAGAGTCAATAATCTAGTTCACATCGCCATGTGATTTAACACCAATATTCACATCCAGATGTGATTAATACCCATAGTTCACATCATCATGTGATCAACACCCAAAGGGTTTACTAGAGTCAATAATCTAGTTCACATCCCTATGTGATTAACACCCAAAGAGTACTAAGGTATGATCATGTTTTGCTCGTGAGAGAAGTTTAGTCAAGGTCTCACATTCAGAGTCCGATATATTTTGTAATATACTATGTCTATAATGCTCTGCATGGAGCTACTCTAGCTAATTGCTCCACTTTCAATATGTATCCAGATTAAGACTTAGAGTCATCTAGATCAGTGCCAAAACTTATATCGATGTATCCCTTTACTTATTAACCTTTGTCACCTCCATAATCGAGAAACATATCCTTATTCCACTAAGGATAATTTTGATAATGTCCAATGATCTACCCTAGATCACTTTTGTACTCCTTGCCAAAACTGTAGGGTATACAATAGATCTGGTACACAGCATGGCATACTTTATAGAACCTATGGCCAAGGCATACGGAATGACTTTCATTTCTTTCTATCTTCTCGTCGTGGTCGGGCTTTGAGTCTTACTCAATTTCACACCTTGTAACACAGCAAGAACTCTTTCTTTGACTGTTCCATTTTGAACTACTTCAAAATCTTGTCAAGGTATGTACTCATTGAAAAAACTTATCAAGCCGCCTCGATCTATCTCTATAGATCTTGATGCTCAATATGTAAGCAGCTTCACCGAGGTCTTTCTTTGAAAAACTCCTTTCAAACACGCCTTTATGCTTTGCGTAATAGTTCTACATTATTTCCCATCAAAATATGTCATTCACATGTACTTATCGAAATGTTGTAGTGCTCCCACTCATTTTCTTGTAAATACAGGCTTCACCGCTAGTCTCGATAAAACTATGTGCTTTGATCAACTTATCAAAGCGTATATTCCAACTCCGAGATGCTTGCACCATCCATAGATGGATTGCGGAGCTTGCATATTTTGTTAGCACCTTTAGGATTGACAAAACCTTCGTTGCATCATATACAACTCTTCTTTAATAAATCCATTAAGGAATGCAGTTTTGTTTATCCATTTGCCAGATTTCATAAATGCGCAATTGCTAACATGATTCGACAGACTTAAGCATAGATACGAGTGAGAAACTCTCATCATAGTCAACACTTTGAACTTGTCAAAACCTTTTGCATAATTCTAGCTTTGTAGATAGTAACACTACTATCAGCCATCCGCCTTCCTCTTGAAGATCCATTTAATCTCAATGGCTTGCGATCATTGGGCAATTCAATCAAAGTCCATACTTTGTTCTCATACATGGATCCCATCTCAGATTTCATGGCCTCAAACCATTTCGCTGGAATCTGGCTCATCATCGCTTCCTCATAGCTCGAGGTTTGTCATGGTCAAGTAACATGACCTCCGTAACAGTATTACCATACCACTGTGCGGATCTCAATCTGGTTTACCTACGAGGTTCGGTAGTAACTTGATCCGAAGTTATATGATCATTATCATTAGCTTCCTCACTAATTGGTGTAGTAGTCACAGAACAGATTTCTGTGATGAACTACTTTCCAAATAAGGTGCAGGTACATTTACCTCATCAAGTTCTACTTTCCTCCCACTCACTTCTTTCAAGAGAAACTCCTTTCTAGAAAGGATCCATTCTTAGCAACGAAAGTCTTGCCTTCGGATCTGTGATAGAAGGTGGTACCCAAATGTCTCCATTGGGTATCCTATGAAGACATATTTCTCCGATTTCGGTTTTAAGCTTATCAAGATGAAAAATTTCACATAAGCATTGCAACCTTAAATTTTAAGAAACAACAACTTTGGTTTCTTGCCAAACCACAGCTTCATATGGTGTTGTATCAACGGATTTAGATGGTGCCCTTTTTAATGTGAATGTAGCTGTCTCTAATGCATAACCCCAAAACGATAGTGGTAAATCGGTAAGAAACATCATAGATTGCACTATATACAATAAAGTACGGTTATGACGCTTGGACACACCATTATGATGTGGTCTTCCATGGTATGAATTTGTAAAACTATTCCACATTGTTTTAATTGAAGACCAAACTCAGAACTCAAATATTTGTCTCCAATCAGATCGTAGAAACTTTATTTTTCTTGTCACGATGATTTTCCACTTCACTCTGAAATTCTTTGAACTTTTCAAATGTTTCGACTTATGTTTCATCAAGTAGATATACCCATATCTGCTTAAATCATCCTGTGAAGGTCAGAAAATAACGATACCCGCCACTGCAGCCTTAATACTCATTGGTCTCGATACATCAAGATGTATTATTTCCAACAAGTCAAGAGCTCGCTCCATTGTTCGAGAACGGAGTTTTAGTCATCTTGCCCAAAAGGCACGGTTCGCAAC
>JAHIAM010008250.1:0-19620 GCA_021605205.1 Aegilops longissima | reverse complement strand
GGTGGCCGGGGGTGGTTGAACAGACCCCGGGTGTGGAGGGCCGGATGAAAGAGATGGTGGAGGGGTGCCCGTGGAGGGTGGTTGAACAAGAGCTGGGAGGCGCGGTGGAGGCTGTGAACAGGAGCCCGTGGAGGCCGGAGGAGGTCGACGGTAGCTCATGGAGGCCGGAGGAGGTCGAGTGGAGATGAACAGATCCGTGGAGTCCTGCTTGGACGCCACACCTCCCCCGCCGACCGTGAAGGCCCAATACAAGTCCGCTTTCATCCATTTTGCGGTACGCCACACCCTCCCGATGAACAGACCCCGCTCGACCGTAGCACTCCAACACAAGTCCGCTTGCTCATTTTGCGGTACGCCACACCCTCCCGATCAACAGACCCCTGCTTTGACCGTAGGAGGTCCGCTTCTCCGCTTTTGCGGTACGCCAGCCCTCCCGATCAACAGACCGCTTTTGAACGTGGCTGGTCGAACACAAGGCCGCTTCTCCGCTTCCGTGCCTCGCTTCATCGCCTGCTCCGCCCAAGCCTCTCGGCGAACACGACCACGCATTCCATTCCGACCCAGCCGTTGGCTTCTCATGAACACGCGATTTACACGCTGTTTCTCCATGCCGACCCAGCCATGTACGATGCGCCGATAGGCGTAGAGACCCTGCCCGTATGTACGACGCGGGTCAGATTTTCTTTCTTGCACCGCCGATGTACGACGCAGTACATGCTACGGCGCCGCTTACATCTACGCACACGCACGCCTACATCGACCAGATGTACGCATACGTCACCAGAATGACAACGCCACGCACGCTCGACCAGGTGGGTCCCACGCGAACTTCCTTGCGCAGGAAGATGTAGCTGGTGGGTCCCAGCAATGTGGGGCTTAATCGCTTTTTTTTGCCCGACGCACTTCCTATGCGGCGAAGGTGTAGCTGGTGGTCCCAGCAATGTGGGGAGATGTTTTTTCAGAATATGGTGGCCCGTCCGTGGGTCCCCGCTGTCGTGGATGAATAATTATTTTGCTGAATAAGGAGGCACTTGCTGCGTCGTGGACCCACTGTCACCTCTCCACGACAACCCACGTCCGATGGAAGCTGTTGACCACGCTGACCACGCCACCGAGAGCACCAGGTAGGTGGACGACGGCGAGGCCTAGGAAGGGACGACGCGAGCCGGGAAGACGCGGCAGGGATGCCCACGCCAGAGGAGTACGAGGGTTCATCGTTCGCAGTGTGAGGCTGCCGCACCGCAGAATAACAGGGGGTGGGTGAGTAGAGGGATGGCTCGCCAGCAGGGAGTAGTAGGGCGGTGAGGCTCCACCGCATCGCAGCCGCCACGAGGCAGGAGCACGGCACGCACCGGCGCTGGTTTAGGCGGCCGAGCAAGAAGACCAGAGGTTGAAGAAGCACCACGGCCGCTGGATGGACATCGCACGGTCGCCGGAGCTAGAATCATGCATATTGACTAAGTTGACAAAACCTCCGCCCTCGCCAACTTAGTAGGCCCACAAGTTAGCCCGCCACTATACCGGCTTCAGCTAATAGGGGAGTATTCATTTTTGTGCGTAATAAGGAGGCACTTCCTTGCGCGAAGATATAGCTGGTGGGTCCGAGTGTCAAGAGCGATAACGCTTTCTTCGCGAAATCGAGGCCCTTTCGTGGGTCCCGATGTCGTGGACGAATAATTATTTTGTGCGTAATAAGGAGGCATTTCTGCGGCGGTCAGGACCCAGCTGTCGCCTCTCCACGCATACCCACTTCAGATGCATATCGGTCGTTGAACACGTTGACCAGGCCGCGCGAGAGCACCTGTGGCGATGGACGACAGCGAGGCCTAGGAAGGAACGACACGGAGGTGGAAGACTCAGCAGCTGTTTCCCATGCGGAGGGGAGTACGATCAACGAGGGTTTACGTTCGTCGCCGTCACGGAGAATAATAGCAGTGTGAGTGAGTAGAGGGATGGCTAGGCCATCGATGGGAGTACGGTGGGCGGTGAGGCGCAGCAAAGACAGCCGCCACGGGAGGAGGGGAGCAGCAGTCCCCGGCGCTTGTTTGAGCGGCCGGAGCAGGAAAAGCAGAGATTGAAGAAGACGACGCCGCTGGATGGCCATCCAACATTCACCGCTTAAGGCCAACCCTTTTTTAGGAAAGCTTCAAATCTGGAAAACAGATACAGCCCAACCGCCATTATTTCTAATAATTTACAGCCCATTGTCTAATTCTTAAGGTTTTTTGGAGCCCATATTCTTTTGTTAGCATTACAGCCCATATTGTGGCACGGTTAAAAATTATACGAATTTTGCATATTTCAAAGCGGTCCGAACTGTTTTTAATCCCAAATTTTGACTCACATTCAAACTGATTTTAAAACTAAATGTATATCAACATAAAATCCACCAAATTCTCCATGCATAAAAATTAATGTAATTTAAAATCTCAAATGAAAAAAGATATTTGAAACTAATTGCTGCTTTGATGTGTTTTAAAATGTACAACCCATTTCTCATTATCGATGGGCCATTTTCTACCAATAATGAAAGCTCTCTCGTTTTGAAAGATTTGCAGCCCAACAGCCCGACAAACCGACTTACTTGGCAAATCACAAAAATCGGGCTGTGGCTGGACCCAACTGCACCCTCCACGACAAGATTTTCGATGGAAGTCGCTCTGACCACGCTGACCACGCCATGGAGAGCACCACGGCGGTGGACGACGGCAGGCCTAGGAAGGAGACAACACGGAGCCGGGAAGACGCGTAGTGGAAGCCCGCTGAGAGGAGTACGAGGGTTCACTTGTTCGGCGCGTGTGAGGTTATCCGCCGCAGGCTCGGCCAGCGGTGGGAATAGTAGGGGCGTGAGTCCTCCGGGCAGCACAGCCGCCACGGGAGGCCGGAGCATGAGGCACGACCGGCGCTGGTTTGGGCGGCGGAGCAAGAAGACCAGATGTTGAAGAAGCACTACGGCCGTTGGATGGACATCGACGATCACCGGAGCTAGAATCGTTCATATTGACTAAGTTGACAAAGCCCATTCGTCCCCATCAACTTAGTAGGCCCATTAAGTCAGCCTCCCACCAAGGTGGGTCCCACAGGTGGGGAGTATTCATTTTTTGTGCGTAATAAGGAGGAACTTCCGGGGTCCGAGCGACAGGGGGGGTTCGTGAAATACGGTGGCCTGTCGTGGGTCCCAGCAGTGGGGCAAACATTTTTTTTCGCAAAATACGGTGGCCCGCCCAATGGGTCCTCCCGTCTGCTGAGGAATCATTATTTTCACGTAATAAGGAGGCACTTACTTGTCGCGCCGGACCCAACGAGACTCTCCACGACAAGATACTCCGGCGAAGTCGCTCGACCATGTTGACGCGCCGCTGCCCGCTGCATGCATGCGCCCATGGGCAGGTGCGCCCCACCGCAGCCTTCACGCATAGCCTATCTTCCGATGACTCTCGTTGTTGACCACGCTGACCACACCGCATCGAGCACACCTGCATCGAACGACCCGGAGATGGGGAAGACGGGCAAGGAGTCGAGATGGAGAGGAGGGAAACTTCATCGGTTTAAGGCGCGGCACAGCCGCCTACCACGGAGACAGAGCAAGAACAGAGGTTGAAGAAGGAGCACGGTTGGATTAACATCCAACGGTCCACTGCTAGAATCATTTGTTGATTGTTGACAAAGCCGCATGGAACGCCCGCTTAGCTGCCCACAAGCCGCCACCAAATCTGATGGGTCCCACTGTCAACGGATGAATAATTTTTTCGCAAAACAAGGAGGCACTTCCTTCCAGCTAAGATACAGCCGTGGGTCCCAGCGTAGGTGGAGGAAACATTTTTTCAGCTTAATAAGGAGGAACTTTCCTTGCGTATACCATGGACCTCGGGTCCACACAATGTTGCTCCACGACATCCTCTTCCGATGACTCTTGTTGACCACGCCAGACCAACACAGGAGGCAATGGACGATTGCAAGTAGGTTCTTGACGGAACGACTGGAGATGGGAAAACGCAAAGGAGTCGCAGATTGAGAGGAGGAGAAGGGTTATAACTGGTTCTCTGTAATTCATATCAAACTCGGTTCACAGACATGTTCATATTCATAGCCAACATTCACTATCAACAACTCAAAAGATTCATATATACACAAGCTCAAAGATATCTATGCATCCAAATGATTGATAGATCACACACAATATTCATATAAATTCACAAAAAGATTCAGATATACACATGTTCAAGATGTTTATGCATCCAAATTTGAGATCACGCCAATATGATCCATGGACAACTTAATTACCTAGGGTACAGACGGTAAATGGTGTTCAATCAAGGTACTTCTTGCAAAATTAGTTCTTGTACGAGTAAACTTTCGAGTACATAAGAGGCAGATGCATAATCAACTTTGCTTGTAGGTTTATCCTCAAATAGGGCCTCTTCCGAGGAGGTTTGAGCAACTTGGCCACTACTTTCATCCAACTAGTTTATCGCTCATCTTGGTCCTGATCTCCCAAAATTCTACATTGCGTAAGAAAGGAGGGGTTGAGAAAATGAACCACCCAAATTTTTTGTGCAGTTCAACGAAATGGAGCATCCTTGGGGCAGATGATTAAGTCCTAGATGAATATACCCACAACCAACTTGTCGAATCTTTAGACTCCATGCCATAAGTTCGCTACCATGTGGCCGATAACCAAAAGGCAAAGTTGGGACCAAAGACCGGATCTGCTTTGGCTATGCACAAAGCAATATTTTAGCTCACTTCCTAATACTTGAGTTTGAAATTGGTTGACCTTTGATACTGAATGAATATAGGCACTTTTTTCAACATCGATGCGTCTCGAGGAACTTTGGAGTACATAGCAAAGATAAGTACCGCCATCCGATCATTTTGTGCGCCTACCAAATCCCGATGTTATGATTTCCAAAGTTCAGCTCCAAATTACCCTTTATGAAATCCAAAAAAGAGACAATAAAATTACCAATACATATGACAGGACAATAATCGGATAAAGACCATCCAACCTGTGAGGTAGCATATCAATTACTATTTTCGACGAAGCCGAGATAAGCCGCGACGACAAGAAAGAAAGAAAGCAAGGGAGATTAGCGAACGACAAAGGACGGAAGCCGAGGCAATGAAGCACCCAAAGTTTTTTTGCGCCCACCAAAATCGAGCATCCTCATGGCACATATATGAGAGAGGAGATTACGTAATAGTGGGACTAGTTGATGAAACATACACTAAAAATAGAAGCACCTCATTATCTTAATGGGTAAAGTTAGCAACATAGTAGTCTTGCTTAAAGAGAGGTATTAGTTTATTTAATAGGCCAATTAGCTCAACTCAACACTCAAAGCATTGCCATTTATCATAGGTTGCAAAACTTAAAAGTGCAAAGATAAAGGAGTTTCTCATGACAAAGAGTAGATACAAATAGAGATGACAAAAACTAATATGGATGAAGGCCTTAGGCCCGACAACCGAGAAAAAGCTTATTCATGTAGTCCCATAAGAGATGATAAAGCACTCACCGAATCACACAATAGTATATATTTTGTGCACTTCAAATGTATGGTTGAAATCACTTTTGTTTACCAAAGGTGAGATTATATCGAAGATTATCAAGAACTTCCAAGAGTTAAAGCACGGCTGAACATCATTGTATTGTCTTGTGTAGTTCCACTAAAATGTATGATTGGCACAACATGATCCCTGTTTAAAGTAGGAACAAGGTGAAACCTTCATTAGCTTAGTGAGAAAGGATAGGAAGACATTGCATATTACTCAAACAAGAGCATCAAATTCATGATGGACAAACGAAAACATTGCCTCATTGAACCAATGGCAATAAATTGACATGCAAAACAATAGCACTATTATGTCATGACAAATAATATTCCCCCCGCCCACCAATGATTCACCTCCATAGACAAACATTCACACGAATGATTCAGATAGGGTCCTACTAAAGATTTGTTTAACTCCAACAGAAAATTAGGCAAGAATAAATTAGTGGTACTTAAGTGTCCATTAATTAAGTGAGACATCGTGGAAGGGCCCTCGAGGATCGCCTCACATGTAAGGTAGTTGCGACCCTTGAATAGCCTCGACGAGGCCTCCGGCTTGAGCAAGATCGCCTTTGGCAATGTTATTCTTCTTCTTCTTCTTCCTTCATGCTATGTTTTTTTCCTCACAGTTGGTGAAACCAAGTACATGATTGGCCTTCTAATTCAGAATTGGTTTTGTCATGAGGGAGTAAGGTACTAAAAAAAAGCATTATTTTCTCATGGCAATGGAAAATAGAGATGAACACATGCATTAAATATCATTCTTACCTAAAGGAAGGTTATTTGCCAATATGGATGATGAGGATTGGAACACGATCTCCCTTTGTGCAGTTCCACCAAATGAACCAATGTTCCATCTCGACATTCCATTAAACAAACAAAAGTCCTTTTTAAGAAGAGTTTTGGCAAAGGCACCAAAAGTCACAACAAAGAACCGTGAATTGATATCCCGTTGCACAAAAGGCACAGAGGAAAAAGTCTCAAACAATTACGGCAAAACATTTGGCTAAACTTGTCGAGTCTCAACAATTACGAAAAACAGTGGCATGGCTTCATTTTTACCAGGACATTATATTAAGAACAACTAAGGCTTCTCGTTTTGGTTTGGTGCAGATTTTCAGAGGAACACAATTTACCGATTCTTTTCCTTCCAACCGCTCGAACACGGAAAGGTGAATAGTGTTTCAGGAAAGCTGGTCCGTAGTACCGATTCCATTGGATTAGAAACATCCACGGTTGCCATTTTTTGGGGAAGGGGAAAGCGCCGCCATGCTAGACAGGTTTGGTTGTTTGCCGGAATAAAAAATCAACCTTGTGTGGTACGGAGGTGAGGACAAGAGTAGTCACGCACTGAATAAACAAATAGCATCTCATACCGCCAAGCATGCTACTCAAAAACAAATCGACATTTGAGTCCATCCAACACATTCTCTTGAGAGTTTCCTCCGTTGTTTCCATAGTTTTATACCTACATTCCTTTCCTATTCTTATTTTCTCAAGACCTATGTTTTCGCCCTTTATTCCAACCGAGCCCCTATTCCTATTTTCATCAAGACTATGTTTTGCCTTTATTCCATGAGCCAAATATTTGGTATAAGGGCATGGGAAAGGGTGCACCAAAGAAACACCATGTACGTAAAAGGGCTAAAGTGGTGATTCATAGTTTGTTGCCCCAGAAACAAACATCCAAGAAACATATCCGGGTTGGTCCCATTTTTGTTCACTCTAGCCACCTACTCCTATGTGTGGATAGCAAATCTAGTCCTGTCATACAACGTTTAAACGTTCCCTATATTTTTTTCACCAAGAGACCGTTGATGACCATTGATTACTTTCATCCACTTTCCTTCCTGTTTTACCAAGTCCGATGTAATACTAAATTCCCCACCCCCACTTTATTTCAATGACAAGTATTTTTGGACGAGGAGTACAAGATTCGACTCCATGAAGTAGCTTTACCTCTAAAATAGAAGAAAAAAAAGGTGAGTTGGACCATCCGACGAGGGGCTGAGAGGTAGAAAATGATCACATGCAGCAACGGAAAGTAAGTAGAGTAAGGCAGTTTCGAACAAGATATACCAAGGTCGTTGGATGTGGATAGGGGCGGGGAGGCCGGACCCCACGGCAACGACGGGATCGGAGGACCTCCACGCCGGGCGCCGCAGAATAACGGGCGGGCAGGGGTCTCTCCCTTGTGCCGACGACGGCCCAACGCCCTCCTCCCTTCACCGCGGAGGGGATATCCCGATCTGAACCAGCGTGAAAAAAAAGGTTTTTGAAGGGAGAAAGACAGGTTACTACCCATCTTGTTTAGATCCGAGAGGATGAGAGTGTGGAATAGAGAGCCCTAGCAAGCAAGCCCGGAGGTCCGCCCTATATAAGTAGGGGTAGTTTTTTTCACTCCATCAAAACAATCGCTTAAAATTGTGTACTATACTACATGCCACCGCTTTTTTAGTTGTTGATTGTTTTTGAGATAGCTACCCGCTTGTTCCAAGTGGTGAGTGTGGTCGACTTTGTATCGCTCAAGTGTAGTACTACAAGTCCCTCCATTAAATGAACAACCACCCCTCGAAAATTTGGAACAAGCCCACGGCTAAAATTAGCGGAAACGGGTTGCCCTAACATGCATTATTATTTATATTTTCTACCCTCCATTCCTAAATATAAGTTTTTTATTAGCCACACCTAAGAAAGAATTTTTTATTAGCAAAGGAACCCCACATGTCATAAACACAAAAATTGTGGCAAGATTCCCTTAGGCAAGCCAAAGTGTGTCTAACAATTTGAGCAACTCAGGTTAGGCAAGTGGGCAAGTGGGAAAAATAATGTGGCAACATAAGACAAACATAGTCACAATCCAAACAGCCCCGGATTTTTTGACATGCATGAAAATTTGGTTAGTTAAATTTATAGTCAAAATTTGGCAAGGTGCATCAAATCAACACATGCAAGTACAAAAGGAAAGTCACGGATGCATGCATGCGTTGTACCCTCCGCTTCCAAATATAAGTCTTTTAGAGATTGCAAAAGTGACTACCCTCCGCTCCTAAATGTAAGTCTTTTAGGATTCCACAAACTACATATGATGTATATAGACATATTTTAGAGTGTAGATTCACTATTTTTTCAATGTACCCACCATAGTGAAATTCTAAAAGACTTATATTTTGGAACGGGGAGTACATAGGGAATATGTCTACTCCTACATACAAAGAGCCCATTTGAAATGTGTAAAAGAGTTTTTCGCAAAGGCTTTGATGTGCCAACTGCATAAGCCCGAGAAATTTGATTACTACGACCCTCTCCTCCTGACGAGCCCTTGTTTTCGACTGTTTTTGATGATGGGGGCCAACCACCGTGGGCCCATTTCCATGGACGCAAAGGAGAGAAGAGAAGCTGCACACGCATCCTCCCGCACGAGGTGGACGGACATGCAGAAGGATTCGAACATAAAGTAGGAGTAACATCATTGTTCGCCTTCTCAAGAAAGAGCCAAGTGCAAACCAACGGGAGGCTAACGCAGGGTGCGTTCGATACTAGCCGGCTCTTGATGAGACAAAATTGCTATTGTTTAACAATTAAACTCCATTATCCATTGGTTGATACTCATTCGATAGGTCCACGCTTAGCACCGCTTTCCTCCCCGGGTCACCAATGTTTATTTTTAATTAATAAATTCCATGCAATGAACTAGCCATTGCAAGTCATTAAAAGCATGCACACCTCTCATCTCTTATTGGTTGATACGTATGTCAAGAAACAAGAAACAAGGTAGAAGTTAATGCACCGCCCTAAGTGTTTTGGGACTATTTGGTTTTCGAAGATGACTTACACACCTAGACGGAGGGAGTAGTATAGACCATAAACCGAAAGGAGTATTTCCTTCTAGAGATTTCAACAAGGACGACTTCGCAAAAAACAAGTGACTAGACTACACCGTGGATCTCCTCCCTTTATAGGGCTCAAATCTCAAATCTCATGAACCAAGGCATTTTATGGTTTGGAGGAATTATCCAACTTACAAAACTACCCTAATTAAACTCATGCATTAATTACGTAGTTCTCTTTTCTCCCCTTTGGTCGCAGAGACAATATTGAGGCTAGCCATAGTGGGAGTAATTAACACACCCCAAGACAATTTTGCTTATGTGGCAAGTATTTAATGAGGAAAGAGGTTTGTAACATAAATGTTATCAGAAATAGCACTTTCCGAGGAAAATGAGTCTATGAGATAATAAATGAAGCAATCTATGATACTACTACTATGTTACTTTAGACTATGGAGGTAGTAATTACACTAGTGTCAATGCATGACACTAGTCGTTACTCCCACTATGACCAGCCCGAGAGAGTGTTTTGATACGCTTTTAGTCTCATGACTAAAAGTAGGGGACTAAAAGTTGTTAGCCCATCCATGCTTGGATCCAAATACTAAAGAGACTAAAACGTTAATGACATTTCAAAGCATCCGGCCTCACATCCACCAAATCACAGGAGGTGCTACAAATGAGACTCATGCCACCCCGTGGGCGGCCATGACCAAATATCAAAAACCCACACCTTTACCAAAGAAGTGGTAAGGTTCCAAGTTGGACCGACGGCAACCATATTTCATTGAACGCGCTCAAGCCCTTTTCCCTTTCTTGAAGAAAACCTCACCTGTGCTACTCACTTTGCCATTTTTCTTTACCGAGGGAAAGGTGGGTAACCGTTTGCTGCTATTTTTCATTCCAATTTTCTTTTATGGCAACACCGATTCTCACATCCTATTCTTTTCCCGCTTTCATTGCGATTGTGGTTTTTTCGATTGCTTTTTGTTTGTCCCATTGATGGATCCCGAGCACTAGGCAAAGAGTTGTCAAGGACAACCCACGGAGACAAGATTCCCGTGAAGGGCACCAACCAACGAGTCGACCATGTTGGCGGCCAACCCATGGAGACGAAGAACCCAAGAAACAAGACCGCCAAAGAGTTGAGGACGTTGATTTAACCTCAAGGAAAGTTGAAGAACAGCAAGGGCCCCACCGTTCACCCCGGTGATTGCCACCTATGTGAGGCTCAAGACCAGCTTGAGGAGATAGTCCCATGAGAAGCAAGATTCCCCAAGGTGGGCCCCCAGGACGAGGAGATCCCGGAGGGATGAGATCCCGTGAGCTGCACAAGGTAAAAATAATGGCTTATTACCATAGTTGTGGTTTTGATTATTTGCAATGTGCTTGCTTTTTGATTATTTGCAACGTGTTTAATATGTTAGTGTTGGCAAAGCGTGGTTGTCCTTGATGATTCCGGCGGGGTCGGCCCCGTTGGCATCGCCTTCGAGATTGATTCCATACGCTGTCCATCTTGTGGACATCCCCGAGATCGATTCCGATGTCGCGTCCCGTGGACATCGCCGTAAATCGATTCCCATGCCGCTCTGCGGCGTGGTATGCCGAGAATCGATGACAAGAAATAGTTGGTCGCCTTAATCCTTTGGGTAGTTTGCATTGCCCCGTTTTAATTACCGTAAGATGCATGTTATCAAACCATCTAGGGCTAGGCAATGCCTGTGGGGTGGATTGCTACTTTTGTTTGATAGTGAATCATGCAACCTTCAAAGTTATGGAAAAGATGTATCCTCACCAGCTTTTGATGTAATATATGGCATGCTTAGATGTAAGTTTGAACTACTTATCACGCAAGGCTTGTTTGATGATTCTGGTGTTAGTAGGCTAGCTTTGGGTATAGTACTTGCAAAACACTCATCAAGAGAAACGGGGCTGATGGCCGTGGTACGCTTATATTATCCTCGCGACAATTAACAGCCCTAGCTCCTAAAATTGTAGGCTTAGCGATCGATCGATAAAGTCGCATAACATTCGGCTCATTTGTTCATAGGGTAGGAAAATTAGAAAAGTGTAGAGAACGGGAACACAAAATCATAGCAAAGGGAGACGAACCCTCCGCTCCAAAATAGATGACCTAGGCGGCTAGTTTTTCCTAGTGGGTTTCAAAGGATATGACGGGTACAAAGGCCGCCCGCGGGGTTGCAGAATGGGTACAGAAGTTTTCAAGAAGGAATTCAACGAAGTCATGATGGTTCCTTCCCAACAACTTACGGGGGAAAGGTTGCTCAATAGACCGGGTAGACCAGGATAATTTTGTATGATAGGTGGACCAGATGGTCGATGTCCCATGTCGGCGTAATGAAAGTATTCTTTCCGATATAGAGGACGGCAACGAGTATTCATTGTTTATTTTTGATGAAAGCTATTGTTCCATTATCCTTGACTTTGTCAATGCCTCTCTTTCCACAAAGGGACTACTTGCTATGCATGCAGCGTAAGGCCTTGAGGGGCCGGGGCGTGAGAGGGCTCCGGCGGTCCGACTCAAAGATGGCCCCCCACATTATCACCATATTTTTTGAGTCCCGGCGCAAAGGGCTCTCTTCTTCCTCCCCATTTTTCTTTCAGACGCCCCCAACATTAGATTTGCCATCGACGGTTTATTCAATTACGGTCCCACATGTCGTGAAATTGCAAGACAAGCATGTCCCTTTGGTGAGCGGGCGGAGCCGGATGGGTTATGGCGCGACGAGTCGGTGTGCCGCTTTTCCTTTAGAACGGCGGGGAACATTTTGGGACGATCGATAGAAATGCGAACAAAATGACGGGTGTTTCCGCCTTAGGCGGGCTAGTTCGAGTGATATGACGTACAAGGCCGCCCACTTGCTCCATTTTTATGTAAGCAAGAGTTTCATCAGGGAGGAGTGCAAACCACGGATCTGATTTTGATCGAGGGATAACTGTTCTCCAAATAATGGAGGATTGTTAGCGTTATAATGATAGTTAGGCATCTCCACCGGGCCCACAAATTTACACCGCATCCGCCCGGACACCGATGGATGCCATCCGATGTGCCCGATACCTTTCGACAATGAACTAACCACAAATTGGCAAACAAAGCAAATTTCAAATTAACCGGATGAAATTCATTACATTTCAAAACTTTTCCTACAAACGACAAAATTCATTACATATTTTGCACAAACCGATTAAACCATAAACCTAATCTAAATGATCGCCGGGCCCACCACCAAGTCGGCCATGAACCCGGAAAGCCGGGGTTGTTCCGCCCTCATCCGCTTGATAACCTCATTTCCGCCGGGAGCAAAGGTTATGAAGATTTCCCCCACGCCGTTCCGCTAATCGGCCGATGTTTACCCCCCAAGCTTGGCGCCGACCGAGTGGAGAGCGGGGCCTTCCCGACCAGCGGGCCCACCTGAACTACTTTCCGCGTCCGCGCCCAACGCCGCGCCGCCGCGGGTCGGGCGGCGGAGGGCGGCCCGGGGTGCCGGGGATCTACTTCGCTTTCTCCCGGGAAAGACGTCAAGAGAGCGAGCGCCGAGCGGAGGCCAGTCCCCCTCCCCCCGACAAATGTCCAAGAGAGCTTTGAGGCCACAGGCCATGGTTGAAGGGTCCGGTGATGAAGGGACCGGAGGAGAATAAGTGGGTCTTTGGTTTGGTTGGGAGGGGCCGTAATATAAGGAATGGCAATGAGCCGCGCGCAGGATGGACAACTGCACCGGGTAGGTTCGCTGGGTGAATGCGACGCTGCTTTGGACTTAATCGGATGCTTTGATCGACATTGGGCCCAACGGGCCCCGCCGCATGCCGGAACACCACCAACCCGCGAAGTCCGAATGCGCATTGACATTCGGGAGAAGGTGACCGCCAAAGGATGCGACTGTTGACGGTCAACCATGCAAATATCGAGCTATACGCTGAGCCAGCCCGATAATCACCATATCTCGTGATACAATGATCAAAGGAGCTATCAAGACAAGTTCGATGACCGCCAATGCATTTTACTCGGTAATAAATGACCAGGATTGAAGGGAACTTAATTTGCTTTTTTCCGCCCTTGACCTTTGACAAACCAATGCACTTACGGTTGTCCGCCACTCCACCCCGAGCCCACAAGCATCGCTCATGCCACTTCGCCCAAACACTAACGGTAAGGCAGCGATGGATCCCGCCGCCGAAGTTCCTCCCGCCCACTAACGCAACAAAATTGGGAAGCGATGGCATCCCGGACAAGTTCATCGCTGCGACCCAAATATGTGGGAGGAATTTGAAGACAAGGGAATGGGCGAGAGCAAGAGGGGCCAAAGCCAAGAGGAGGGAAAATGAAGCACTCAAGAAAAAGAGGCCCGCCCCGAAGAAAAAAAGGACGACGCGCCGCGGAGAGGTGCGAGATCCAAGCACGTGGGGTGTCCCGAAAAGCCGGAAGGAGAACGACGGGCCCTGCCAAAGATGTGAGAAGTAGTAGTACTTAGTTAGTGTGTGTGTTCTGTTGGTCAGCATGTACCAAGACTACTAGTTACTACGAGTTTTTAGAGAAAATTACCAAGACATTATCCTAGACTAAGGAAAATTCTATCCTATGCATCAAATGGCATTCTTTTCTATAGGAATTGAGATGCATGTCATCTCACTTCCTATGATTTTCATATTCCTATCCTATGAACAAAGGAGGCCTCTTGGAGTAACATCAGCTAGCGCATCGCGCAAAGAGTTTTCTTCAAGAAGGAATTGAAAGTCATGATGGTTCCTTCGTCCGAGCAACTTAAAAGTGGAAGTGGGCCGTGGATTTGACGGCTCATTAGTCATTGTTATCAGCGAACCGGGTGACTCTCCTTGAGTTCTCGGCATGGCAAGTGGACCGATGGTCATGTCCCACATGTTGGCTAACGGAAGTATTCTTCCGATATCGAGGAGAAAGGAAACCGGGTATAGTATCCCGCCGATTGGTTCGAAAAAATAGTATCACCGCCGATTTATAATTATTTTTATTTCGATGAATGCTAGGCCAACTTCTTTAAAAGGGTGCCAAACACGGACGGCTGGATGTCCCACACGCAAAAAGGAGGGACATGAACAGGTGGTAGAGCCCAAAAAAAAAAAAGCATGGTAGAGCGCTCCACTTTTCCACTTGGGTCGAGACCCACGTAGTAGTACTTAGCGTATGAACGATACAAAGTACCGAGAGAAAGACACGCCTAGTTGGAAGGTCTCGGGCATACACGAAACAAATATAAAAGTTAATATGTGCCTCCAACTAATATAGTAGTAGTAGAGTACTTAGACACGATCGCATAACATCACGGCATTGCACGCATAACATTTAGTGGGTACGTAGTAAGAGACAAATGCCGCCAAGAGTTTCCTTCGACCTACTTTTGGGTGTTTGGTAGAGTGTATGGAGGGATGAGTCCACACTAGTTTAGCACAAATACACTAGAAGCATGCATGAAGAGGGTGTTGAGTTGAGCATGCATGAAGAGGGAACAACTATGCGAGACGAGAACGCAACCAAACACACCCTGTATGCCACGATGTTCATACCATTTGTGCCTTTCACTTCACTTATCCTACATTACTCAGGTTCGTACGCCCACTTGGGTACATGTCCGCTTTGAGTTCCAGCCACGTGTTCTTCATATAGATGGAACGATCGTCAAACACGGCACCTTGATGCTAGATGTCTCGGGGCAAAAGGATGAACAAAGCTCACAAAAAAAAGGTGGAAGAACATAGATTCGGACGACCGAGAAGGAGCAAGGAACCTTTGTGAGCGCCTGACTCATAATATTTAATATTATTCAGCATATAAAATTAACCAATCATCTCCACAAGGGTGGGATCGGAAGATTAATATTGCTTCCCCCTTCCCTTTTTGGTTCCCCCTATTCAGTTGCATATATGCTTTCCTTGCCCCGGGCCTATTGAGGGTCGGTTAACTATCACATGTTAGCCAATGCCAAGAGCATTCTAAAAAATTTTTTCCGCCCGCTTTCAAAAGAAAAATCCTTTCACGCATTTAATTTGCTGTATGCTTAGCAACTTGCATGTCCTATACTTCCTGCTTGATACTCTAACTTAGCTAGAGGTTAGACTAACTCATGACTAACCCTAACTAATGAGCCAAAGAGGTGTTTGGGTGACAGGTTAGATTGACAATAAATGCACTTCATGGAGAGAGAAAAGTGATTTTCGGGTCCCAATGAGAACTATTCCGCTAGCACTTGGTGGGATAGTTTTTTGGTGGGTTCGGCAACTTGCTCCAATTTAAACCTCATGCTTGGATACTTTAGGGATATTTGAGCCCCAACTAGCTCAAACTAACTCTAATCCATGGATCCAAACAGGCCTATGGCGTCCGAGGGGCCAAGGCACCCGGAAGCGGCGCCTTCTACCGCCCACTTCAAAGCCGGGCCAGGAGAGGTCGCCCACTGCCGGCATTAATGCGATCGACGCCCGGCGACGCTGACCGTTTACGGGAAGCAGGGGCAAGGGAGTATAGGTTTTGAACCGCTTTGTGTAGTAGTAATAGTAGTTTAAAACTAATTATTGCACCCGCCAGAAGAAATTGTGGTAAAACGTTACCCACAGCCCGCTTCCTTCTCCTTCCGCCGGATTTATGTGGCCATGTTAACGGTTGTGTCAAAAAAATTCACTTCCGCTCGTGATTTTGCTATATAATTAAAGAAGATTTCGCATTGCACGAACATCAATATGCATTTTTTTTCAAAACACCGGGAACCCATGCAGGAGTAATCCCACTTGTAAAACTAATGATATCTCGAGAATTTTATCAAAACTGGTATCTCGAGAATGTCATCAAAAAATGAAAGATGAGAGATAAGGAGAGGAGGAGGGAGGTGGTGGTGACCGTGGTCTGAATGGGCAGGCATGGGGATGGATTGGGCAAGCGGCAGCGCCACCAAGCATGCTAGATTGTTCCAGACTTATTCTTTTTAGTTGTTGAGCAATGAGTTTGGAGATAATGATGGAGAGAGGTGGGTATCTTTGTAAAATTATCATAGTTTGCTTCCTATCCGCGTATAGATCATACGTTCAGACATAAGATGGGTACACCATCATCGCCAACTCTTTTTGTATAAGGGATATAGATGATAAGTTTGTTGACTACTAATGTAAAGTGGAAGGTCCATGTTATGCAAGTAAATAAAGGTGATTGTTTATCAAACAAGGTTTGATGAAGGGTGGTAGGAAAATGCTCCACCTAGAGCATGTGTGTGTGAGATGGAGTCTTAGTGTGTGGTGTGTGTGTGTGTGTGAGAGAGAGAGAGAGAGGGGAGAGAGAGAGGAGAGAGAGAGAGATGGAGTCTTAGTTTGTGTGTGTGTGTGAGAGAGAGAGAGAGAGATGGAGTCTTAGTTTGTGTGTGTGAGAGAGAGAGAGATGGAGTCTAGTGTGTGGGGGGGGTGTGTTGTTGTGTGTGTGTGGAGAGAGAGAGATGGAGTCTTAGGTGTGTGTGTGGGGGTGCGGCATTGTGGGGCACAAAGGGTGTCCCGGGCCTCTGGGGATGTAATTTAAGTGTATGGCTTCATCATAAGAGAGGTGATGTTGGGAGGCCACCAACGATGGGGGAGAGAAAATGCCCGAGGAGGGAAAGAAGGGCTTGGAGAGGAGTCGACATCGGAGAACGGTTTGTTCGAGAGACACCCAAAGACTACTATATATCGATGGATGAGGGAATTAAACAAAGGGATGGTCTTATTGGTTTCGGGGATATAGGGAAGAGGAGAGGGGGGGGGAAGAAGGAGATTGTTAGTGAGTGTGTTTTTGCCCATCCAAAGGAAGTTATGTGCACAAAAGAGGAGAACGTTGGGTTAGGATTGAGGGTAATTAACACGATGGAGATATAGAGACCTTGAACGCATGTGTGAGAGGTATACATGTATAGTGGATGTGTGTGGCATGATCGAGATAAAAGAAAGAAGACATAAGTCCAAGATCAACCATGGGGAGACGGATCAGATGACAATATGCATGCATGTGGAATGCAGGAAGAATGCCCACAATTGAGCATGTGTTTTGTCTTTAAGAGATAGTGGCGGGCTGGAGCATGCATCTATGGCAGCAGAGGGGTGAGGCAACGACAAAAGAGATCAACCTATAAATGCATATGTATGGATAGACAATATAGTGTGGGTGATAGGAAGCAAGACTGAATAGAAAGAAATGTTGATGGAGAAACCAGATAGAACAAAGATGGAGATGCTAGCTAGAGAGACATCCGTTAGTTTGGGTGTTGAGATGACCGAGGGTGGTTCAAAGGGTGAAGTTATATATTTATGAGAGGGCACTTGACTGCATGCATGTAGAGAGAAACAAAGGTGCAATGGAAAAGAGTGAGGGTGAGAAAGAAGGTTGATGGAGAAAAAAAATAGAGAGATAAAGATGCTAGCTAGGGGCTAGAGATAGGAGCGAGTGGACAAAAGGCGGGTTTGTGGGGTGAGAGAGAAGAGAGAGGGTATGTGAGTCACAACAAACAAATATCGAGAGAAATGAGATCCAGAGAGAGGAGTTTGTGTTTAGAGAGAAAGATATTTCACAACAAGAGTGATAGCTAGAGAGACATATGAGGGAACGCAAGATATCTCTAGGGAGAGAGGGTGTGTTTGAGCGACAACAAGAGAACAATGGAGAAATATGAGACCGAAGAAGAGTTTGGTTTTTGTGTGAGAAAGAGATATTGAAGAGGAAGAGTCGGAGGTTCTCATCAAGGAGCGAAAGACATCTCAGAGAGGGGTGCGAGGGCCACATGGGAATAGGAGAGAAATGAGACCCCGGAGACAAAGTTTTGTGTTTTGTGAGAGAAAGAGGTTCCACATGGAGAATCATAGCTAGAGACACAGGGAGCAGATATACTTAGAGAGAGAAGATGATGAAGGCGGGAGAGTACCATCAATTGTTAAAGATAAAAGATCATTGTTTTACAGTAGCACGAGAGATGACCGAGAATGAACCAGATAGGTCCGAGAGATAGTCCTATAAAGGAGTGATATATATGAGACTTAATATCGGATTAAAGGATTCAAATATTTAAACCGAGATCACACATCAATAATATCATAACCAAATTGGTGTATCAAACATGCATATTCATTTGAATTTAAAACGTAAGGTCATATAGTTTATCAATATTGGTGATCCATAGATTCTTCAATTACAAACAATGCATGGTTTATATGCAATTAGGTCTAAACGGGATTACACTATATGTTGATTGTGAAACACATTATACATGTTTGAGAAGAAAAAACCCTGCATGAAACACACATTAATTGGAGACAAAAGCGAGGAATGCATACATTGATTTCAACATAAAGTGGTTTCAAATATTTGAAAATCCAAATTGATGGATACAATTATGAATCAGATCACGCCATTTGTAAACCATATTTATTATAAATGGGTTGTGCGAAAGTATATATGTAAAAAATGATGTATATAGAATATAATTCCAATTGAAAATGGATCCCCCCAAAAAAATAGTAGAATACAAACGGATTCGAACTGAGTTGGCACGGTAAACATGCATGGCAAAATTTGAACGGCGGCAAAGTCGAGAATCCCCCAAACCAAAAAGCTGCGAGATGGAAAACTACGCCTATCCCCGCTGCAAAGCCTATTGCTGGATTTCTATAGGTTTCGAAGGGTAGGTTTGTAATTTGACCCAACGGACGAACCGCCTCACCCGGATTCATACAGGGCGCAAACACAGCCCGGCCAAAGTCGCTCCTCCCGATTCATATTCATACACAGGCCAAAACAAACTTCCGCAAATATTCGTGTATGCGATTACCGCCCTATCCCCAACCGACTAATGTTGCGGATGTAGAAATTTGAAATGGGGGCTAAGTTTGTAAATTCTCGATTTGAGACAAGCCCATGACAATGGTTCCCCTTCCTCTACCTCCCTTTTCCCATTCACGTGGGCGCCAAAACACCCTTCCACCCCACCTCCTTCGCGCCGCCTGACCCCATCCACCCCGGCCCTTTCCACCATGCCGGAGGAATCCCGCCGCCCATTACAAGAGATCGACCTTTCATCGCCCTTTCGACCGATCCTTGCATCCCATCTCGCTCATCCCCGTGCCGCCCACCTTGCCGGCACCGCCTTACGACCATCTCCCACCATGCCCCGCCGCCACCGCTTCCCTCCTAGATCTGCTTCAACTGCCGACAGCCATCTCTACCAAGAAAACCCTAA
>JAHIAM010008249.1:0-13840 GCA_021605205.1 Aegilops longissima | reverse complement strand
ATATAAGATATGACCTCGAACACGGAGACCGAAGGTCGAGCGTGAATCATATAGTAGATATGATCAACATATTGATGTTCACCATTGAAACTACTCCATCACACGTGATGATCGGGTCATGGTGTAGTTGATATGGATCACGCAATCACTTAGAGAATTGGAGGATATTTTTCTAAGTGGGAGTTCTTAAGTAATATGATTAATTGAACTTTAATTTATCATGAACTTAGTCCTGGTAGTATTTTGCAAATTATGTTGTAGATCAATAGCTCGCGTTGTTGCTTCCCTATGTTTTCATATGTGTTCCTAGAGAAATTGTATTGAAAGATGTTAGTAGCAATGATGCGGATTGGATCCGTGATCTGAGGTTTATCCTCATTGCTGCGCAGAAGAATTATGTCCTTAATGCACCGCTAGGTGACGATCTATTGCAGGAGCAGATGCGACGTTATGAACGCTTGCTAGCTCAATATGAGCAGATACGACGTTATGAACGCTTGGCCAGCTCAATATGATGACTACTTGATAGTTTAGTGCACCATGCTTAACGGCTTAGAATCGACTTCAAAGACGCTTTTGAACGTCATGGACCATATGAGATGTTCCAGAATTGAAGTTAATATTTCAAGCAAATACCCGAGTTGAGAGATATGAAGTCTCCAACAAGTTCTATAGCTAAAAGATGGAGGAGAATCGCCAACTAGTGAGCATGTGCTCAGATTGTCCGAGTACTTCAATCGCTTGAATCAAGAGGAAGTTAATCTTCCGATAAGATAGTGATTGACAGAATTCTTCTAGTCACCATCACTAAGTTAGTAGAACTTCGTGATGAACTATAGTATGCAAGGATGACGAAAAGGATTTTCGAGCTCTTCGCGATGCTAAAATCGCGTAAAGTAGAAATCAAGAAAAAACATCAAGTGTTGATGGTTGACAAGACCACTAGTCTCAAGGAAAATGGCAAAGGAAGAAGGGGAACTTCAAAAGGAACAGCAAGCAAGTTGCTGTCGAGTGAAGAAGCCCAAGTCTAGACCTAAGCCCGAGACCGAGTACTTTTGCTGCAATGGAACTGGTCACCGGAAATGAATCCCCGGATATTTGGTGGATAAGAAGGATGGCAAAGTGAACAAGAGTATATTTGATATACAGATTATTGATGTGTGCATTACTAGTGTTTATAGTAGCCCCTGAGTATTTGATACTTGTTCGGTTACTAAGATTAGTAACTCAAACGGAGTTACGTAATAAAGAGACTAGTTGAAGGGAAGTGACGATGAGTGTTGGAAGTAGTTCCAAGATTGATATGATCATCATCGCACACTCCCTATACTTTCGGATTAGTGTTAAACCTAAATAAATGTTATTTGGTGTTTGCGCTGAGCATGAATATGATTTGATCATGTTTATTGCAAAACGGTTATTCATTTAAAGTCAAAGAATAATTGCTGTTCTGCTTAAATGAATAAAACCTTCGATGGTTATGCACCCAATGAAAATAGTTTGTTGGATCTCGATCGTAGTGATACACATATTCATAATATTGATGCCAAAAGATGCAAAGTTAATAATGATAGTGCAACTTATTTGTGGCAATCGCCGCTTAGGTCATATTGGTGTAAAAGCGATGAAGAAAACTCCATGCTGATGGACTTTTGGAATCACTTGATTATGAATCATTTGATGCTTATGTAACCGTGCTTTTGGGCAAGATGACTAAAACTCCGCTTCTCCGGAACAATGGAACAAGCTACCGACTTATTGGGAATAATACATACCGATGTATGCGATCCAATGAGTGTTGATGCTCGTGGCAAGTATCGTTATTTTCTCGACCTTCACAAGATGATTTGAGCAGATATGGGTATATCTTCTTGATGAAACATAAAGTCTGAAATAGTTGAAAGGTTCAAAGAATTTCAGAGTGAAGTGGAAAATCATCGTAACAAGAAAATAAAGTTTCGCGATCTGATCGTGGAGATGAATATTCGAGTTACGAGTTTGGTCTTCAATGAAAACAATGTGAATAGTTTCACAGCTCACGCCACCGAACACCACAACGTTATGGTGTGTCCGAACGTCAGAATCTGTATTTTATTATGATATGGTGCGATCTATGATGTATCTTACCGATTTACCACTATCGCTTTGGGGTTATGCATTAGAGACAGCTGCATTCACGCTTAATAGGGCACCATCTAAACCGCTGAGATGACACCGATGAACTATGGTTTAGCAAGAAACCTAAGCTGTCGCTTTCTTAAAGTTTGAGTTGTGATACTTATGTGAAAAAGTTTTCACCGATAAGCTCGAACCCAAATCGGAGAAATGCGCCTTCATAGAATACCCAAAGGTAACTATTGGGTACACCTTCTATCACAGATCCGAAAGCAAGTAATTTGTTGTTAAGATGGATCCTTTCTAGAGAAGAAGTTTCTCTCGAAAGAAGTGAGGGAGGAAAGTAGAACTTGATGAGGTAATTGTACCTTCTCCCTTATTGGAAAGTAGTTCATCACAGTGAATCAGTTCCAGTGATTCCTACACCAATTAGTGAGGAAGTTAATGATGATGATCATGAAACTTCAGATCAAGTTGTTACTACCAAACCTCGAGGTCTTCCGAGTAAGATCCGCACTGAGTGGTACGGTTATCCTATTCTAGAAGTCATGTTACTAGACCATGATGAACCCAATAACTATGAGGAAGCGATGATGAGCCCAGATTCCGCGAAATGGTTTGAGACCATGAAATCTGAGATGGGATCCATATATGAGAACAAAGTGTGGACTTTGATGGAGTTGTTCATGATCGGCAAGCCATATTATATAAATGGATCTTCAAGAGGAAGACAGATGCTGATAGTAGTATTACTATCTACAAAGCTCGACTTGTCGCAGAAGGTTTTCGACAAGTTCAAGGTGTTGACTACAATGAGATTTACTCAACTGTAGCGATGCTTATGTCTGTCCTCAATCATGTTAGCAATCGCCACATTTTATGAAATCTGGCAAATGGATGTCAAAAATACATTCTTTAATGGATTTATTAAAGAAGAGTTGTATATGATGCAACCAGAAGGTTTTGTCAATCCTAAAGGAGCTAACAAAATGTGCAAACTCCAGCGATCCATCTATGGACTGTGCAAGCATCTCGAGTTTGAATAAACGCTTTGATAGTGTGATCAAAGCATATAGTTTTATATGCATTTCTTGCAAAAGAAGCCCAGATTTACAAGAAAGTGAGTGAGCACTACAAAGATTTCGATAAGTATGTGAATGACATATTGTTGATCGAAATAATGTAGAATTATTCTCGCAAAGCATAAAGGAGTATTTGAAAGGAGTTTTCAAAGAAGGACCTCGTGAAGCTGTTACATATTGAGCATCAAGATCTATAGAGATAGATCAAAGACGCTTGATAAGTTTTTCAATGAATACATACTTGACAAAGATTTTGAAGTAGTTCAAAATGGAACAGTTAAAGAAAGAGTTCTTGCCTGTGTTACAAGGTGTAAGATTGAGTAAGACTCAAACCCACGACCAACGGCAGAAGATAGAAAGAGAATGAAAGTCATTCCTATGCATCAGCCATAGGTTCTATAAAGTATGTCATGTCGTGTACCAGATCTATTGCTACCCTACCACTAAGATTGGCAAGGAGTGCAATAGAGATCTAGGAGTAGATCAATGGACAGCGGTCAAAATTATCCTTAGTAGAATAAGGATATGTTTCTATTATGGAAGTGGAAAGGTTCGTCGTAAAAGGTTACGCCGATGCAAGTTTTAACACTAATCTAGATGACTCGAGTCTCAATCTAGATATATTGAAAGTGGGAGCAATTAGCTAGAGTAGCTCCATGCAGCATTGTAGACATAGAAATTTGCAAAATACTTACGCCTGAATGTGATGAACCTGACTAAAATTATCTCACAAGCAAAACATGATCACACCTTAGTACTTTTGGGTGTTAATCACATAGCGATGTGAACTAGATTACTGACTCTAGTAAACCCTTTGGGTGTTGGTCACATGACGATGTGAACTATGGGTGTTAATCACATACAGATGTGAACTATTGATGTTAAATCACATGGCGATGTGAACTAGATTATTGACTCTAGTGCAAGTGGGAGACTCAAGGAAATATGCCCTAGAGGCAATAATAAAAGTTATTATTTATTTCTTTATATCATGATAAATGTTTATTATTCATGCTAGAATTGTATTAACCGAAACATAATACATGTGTGAATACATAAACCTACAGAGTGTCACTAGTATGCCTCTATTTGACTAGCTCGTTAATCAAAGATGGTTATGTTTCCTAACCATGAACAAGGAGTTGTTATTTGATTAACGGGATCACATCATTGGTTGAATGATCTGATTGACATGACCCATTCCATTAGCATAGCACCTGATCGTATAGTTTGTTGCTAGTGCTTTTCTTCATGACTTATACATGTTCCTATGACTATGAGATTATGCAACTCCTACCATCGGAGGAACACTTTGGTACTACCAAACGTCACAACGAATCGGGTGATTATAAAGGAGTACTACAGGTGTCTCCAAAGGCAGATGTTGGGTTGGCGATTTCGAGATTAGGATTTGTCATCCAATGCTCGGAGAGGTATCTCGGCCCTTCTCGGTAATGCACATCACATAAGCCTTGCAAGCATTGCAACTAAATGTGTTAGTTGTGAGATGATGTATTACGGAACGAGTAAAGAGACTTGCCGTGACGAGATTGAACTAGGTATTGGATACCGACGATCGAATCTCGCAAGTAACATACCGATGACAAAGGAACAGTATGTTGTTATGCGGTTTGACCGATAAAGATCTTCAGAATATGTAGGAACCAATATGGGCATCCAGGTTCCGCTATTGGTTATTGACCGAGAATAGTTCTAGGTCATGTCTACATAGTTCTCGAACCCGTAGGGTCCGCACGCTTAAGGTTTCGGCGATGCTATATTATGAGTTTATGAGTTTTGATGTACCGAAGGAGTTCGAGTCCCGGATGAGATCGGGACATGACGAGGAGTCTCGAAATGGTCGAGACGAAAGATCGATATATTGGACGACTATATTCGAGTTCGGAAAGGTTCCAATGATTCGGTATTTTTCGGAGTACCGGGAGTTACGGGATTACGGAGAAGTAATGGGCCTTGATGGGCTTTAGTGGAAGAGGAAAGGTTGCTGCGCCTCCCCTCTAGTCCGAATTGACTAGGGAAAAGGGGGCCGCCACCTCCTTCTCCTCCACTTCCTTCTCCCTTCCTCCCTCTTGGTGGACTCTACTAGGACTTGAGTCCTAGTAGGACTCACACACCGGCCGCACATCTATTGCCTTTCGGCCTCCTCCTCCTCCATCCTTTATATACGGGGCAGGGGGCACCCCATGACACACAAGTTGATCTACGGATCGCTCTTAGCCGCAGGCGGTGCCCCTCCACCATATTCCACTTCGTCATATCGTCATGAGCTTAGGCGAAGCCTCTGCGCCGGAGAAGTCATATCGTCATGAGCTTAGGCGAAGCCCGCGCCGGTGGAGCATCAACATCGCTACCACGCCGTCGCGGTTGACGGAACTCATCCCCGACACTTTGCTGGATCGGAGTCCGGGATCGCCATCGAGCTGAACGTGTGCAGAACTCGGAGGTGCCGACGCTCGGTGCTTGGATCGGTCGGATCGTGAAGACGCACGACTACATCAACCAGCGTTGTTATAACGCCTCGCTGGGCCCACGAGGGTACGTGGACGACACTCTTCCTCTCGCTATGCCATCACCATGGTCTTATGTGATCGTGAGGAAATTTTTGAAATTACTACGCCCCAACAGATTGATCCATGTACCGCAAATCGCTGCCAAACGAGGTTATACGTGAGGTTCAACCCAGACCCGCTTTTCTGAGGAGAAACCATAAATTGTAGACCACCATGAGTGTTTCGATAGTTGTTTAGAATGGACACGCACCCATCAGCTAAGAAGATCCAGTCTCGGATTTAACTTCAACTTTGACGAACCGACCCAAGCTTTTGAGGAAAACTCTATGCTTCTGACAGAAGAGCTTTAATGAAGGAGCTATTGTAAGATATGTGAAGAGACATACATTGTCAGCCCTCCAGAGGAAATATCTGAGTTTATTGGAACCATGACCTTGTTTTAAGTGTGGTAGCACCCCTGACCTTTCTGACCAAGACATTTGCTAGAAGACCCCAACCCCTAACCTTTTCTTGCTAGCCTCTTCGAATCTCGAGGACGAGATTCATTTTAAGTGTGGTAGGTTTGTAACATCCCAAATTTTGGAATGTTAATATAATTAATTGTTTGTTTGTTTGCTTGAGTGAATTAAACTTGAGTGAAATTTGAACCTTTTCAAAAACTTTTGAATGAGAGGGAATAAAATGACTTTCCCCTTCTCCGGTAAATTCAAATTCATCCTATTAAAATCAATGAGAGAAGATGACATGACTTCTTCAACTATGAAGAATTTGAACGGAGTTTTGCAATTTAATTCTTTCAAATATTTGCACTTGCTTCTCTATTTTTCTTCCCCGAGAAATACCCCGAAAAATAAATTCTTGCAAGCAAGAAAGAGCGGAGGAAAATGACCTCCAAAATCAGGGGCATTTTTGAAAATATTTGAGCCAAGAAAACCAAAGTTTTTATTTAAAATTATTTGCAAAAGAAATAAAGCCTTTAGGGATTTTCTGAAAACATTTTTTTAAGTTTTTATTTTGGCCGTGGAATAATGCTCATCATCTACATTTTATTTTTCTGATAATTTTAGTATATAAAACTTTTATTCAATTGATTTGATTTCTTTTTATTGTTTTAGTTTCCTAATTTTAAAATAGGAATGGAATCGCTTTTAGTAGGAAAACCTGCTGGCCCATTAAGCACTTTCCTATTCTAGCCCAACAAGAGATCATCTCCTTCCTCTGCTTCCTCTCACGCACATGAAGTTTCCATATCCATGGAGACAGAATTCCACCTTCCGATCTCCTTCGTCTTTCCATCCCAGCCACCCGACACCGCCTATAAAACCCCTCTCTCCTCGCTCCATTTTTCCCATCACCACGCCTCCCTGCCCGTAGCCTCCTCGCCACCGCCCTCCTTTTCCTGCCTAGAACGCCATCAGAGCCCGGACGCCAGGAGTGAGCAGCACTGAGGCGCCCAGCCACCTCCCCAAGCGCCACACCTCCTCCGCCACCCCACCTCGCCGCGACTCGGCCGAGCAGCCTCCACATCGCCTGCCTCCTTCTGCCATCTCTACCTCACGCAGGTAACTCCGCTGTTTTCAGATTTATTTTCGTAACAGATTTAGTTCCGTTCTTGTTTAGCTTATAACTTTTGATCTAGAAGTCCAATGATGCTGATTCTTTTTATGTTAGATCACAATTTTCTTGTAGTTTCCAAATATATAATTTGTCTATGTTTGGATTTATAAAATTGAGTTAGATCAGATTTGAATTAAAGCTTGTTTTGCTTATTCGGGAGTTTAAAAATAGGTTTTAATTAATTCTTATTGCTCCTGGTCTCTAGGACCTTTGTTTATCCAGTAGTATTTAGTATTTTATTTTCAGGTTAATTTAAATTAGGTTTTAGCAAAACAGTACTGTTTTAATATTAGTTCTGTTTTAGCGCTTTTATTTATTGTTTTTATTAGTTTTAAATTATTTCTTTTTGTCACTTTTGACAAAATTAGTTGTGTTTCTGTTAGACAACAGGAGAAAATTTATTTTATTTAAAAAAATTATTTTCCTTAGTTTTGTATGAAACCTTCTATAGGTCATAGTTAGAGTTTTATAAAAGCTTTTATTTGTTTCTTTTGCAAATAAAATTTTATGGAAAAAATACTTTCTGTTAAATTAGTTATTTTACATTTTATTTTCTGTTAATTTATTATTTTAGTATTTTAATTGTTGTTAAGTTTTTACTTACGGCAAAACTATATTAGATGTTTGTAGCAAAGTCATAGATCTTCGTTAGTAGTTTTTCTTTGTAGTTTTATTTGAAGTTTTTTTGATTTTGTTTGAGTTTTATTATCAATTTTCCTTGCTGTTTTGATTGTTATTTCGAAAAGCTAAAATTGTTTGCTAGGATGTTTGCTTATGTGAATGCTATGTTTGACTATATAGATTTTCAACGGAGTGACGATTAGTTCTACCAAGTCATTTTCTCGACAGCATTGTTATCTTCATCAAGTATTACCGTGCAAGTTCACTTTGACCATTGCTTTCATACCTATGTTTTTATTGCATTTAGTGGCATCCTTGCAACCACCTCAAAGTAGTGTTATTGAAATTTTGTAGTTGAGTAGTATGCATGAGGTAGGAACCCATCACCCTGTTACCAAGCCCGGACGTTATTTTATTCTAATGCTACGCTGTAGTAGACGGGTTTGGTATGAGTGTTCGAGAGTGGTGTGAAGAAGGAGGACTCTACGTCAATGACGATAACTCCATGATGGAATCTGCAAGGACTGCATCTTCAAGACCTCAAGACTTCAAGACTCGAGACAAGAATTCAATACGCACCACCGGGTGAAGGACGGTTGACGGCACCCCGAGAAACCAAGTGGTTGGCGGGATGCATGGAGAAGCGCCATGACATCTTGCGGAAAGCTTCACCTGCACTCCAAAGAGACGGAAGAATACTTCATGCCCTGAAGCTTACCTCGCAACCGCAAGTCATTATGGGCTCGCTTGGTTGACCTTAGTTGTGACTCTGGCCGGCACGGTACTAGCAGATGTAGAAATACGGTAGGATGGGTTGAGTACCGGACAAGGGTCGAGGAACTCTTTGGAAGACCATGTTTCGGCCATCTTGTTCTCAAACACCCTTAAGTGCGAGAACGAAAGAGAGGGATCGAATCTTGTGGTAAAGTGTACAAACCTCTCGCAGAGGGTTATAACTCTAATCGATTAGCCGTGTCCCCTGCTACGGACAATTTGAGCCTCGGACTTGGATCTATCTCGAACTCTCAACACCGGATTGATAACTTAATGGTGGGTAACTTATGATGATTTGGGCTATGAGACATCGGTTACGGAACCATGTCATGATAGAAAACTCCTTAGTACAGACTTCATTTATTCCTTTGATGTAGGTAAAATAAAACCAGCTTTTACGCAAACAAAATTCAGATACAGAGCCATAAAGCCATATTGCATATAGTATAGTTTTATCATCTGTTTTCTCATGTTGTGATCTTGCCGGTACATTCAATGTAATCGACTTACACGGCTGCAACGTATCATGTTGCAGATATTTCGACGACGTAAGAGTTACGATACAGGGTTACGGTCTACACTCAACCCGCCGATGGCGCTGATGGGACTCCACACCCGCTTGATTGTTTCATTGAGTATTATGAGGTATATATCGTTTTACGTTATTTATGCATGTGATTGCACTTTGATATATACATTGATGTACAGGTAAAGCAAAGATACTCGATCCGTGGATGGCACAAGAATACGTAGGCTTGACCGTCTCGAGGTCGGTCGCTATAATGGATCACCAAAGAAGGAGTTCTTGCCTGAGTTGTAAGTATGGAGTTAAGAGTTAAAAGCTCTCACCACGGCAGAAAGACGAAGGTCGCCCCCATGCTTCGATATAGGCTCTATAGTATGCTATGCTGTGTACCGCACTGTAAGTGTGCCTTGCCATGAGTCAATATAGTACAAGAATGATCCAGAATGGATCATTGGACAGCGTCAAAATTGTCCTTGGAGTAAATAAGGACATGTTTCTCGATTATGGAGGTGATAAAGAGTTCGGCGAAGGGTTACGCCGATGCAAGCTTTAACACCTATCCGAGTGACTCTGAGTAGCAAACCGGATACGATAGTGGAGCAACCATTTGGAATAGATCCAAGTGGAGCGTGGAAGCAGCATTTATAATATGACCTAGAAATTTGTAGCACACACGGATCTGAAAGGTTCAGACCCGCTGACTAAAACCCATTGACTAAAAACCTCTCACAAGCAAAACATGATCAAACCTCGAACTCATTGAGTCTAAATCACATGATGATGTGAACTAGTTTACGACACTAGTAAACTTCTGGGTGTTGGTCACATGGCGATGTGACCTATCGTGTTAATCACATGACGATGTGAACTAGATTATTGACTCTAGTGCAAGTGGGAGATGTTGGAAATATGCCCTAGAGGCAATAATAAATTAGTTATTATTATTATATTTCCTTGTTCATGATAATCGCTTATTATCCATGCTATAATTGTATTGATAGGAAACTCAAATACAAGTGTGGATACATAGACAACACCATGTCCCTAGCAAGCCTCTATTGGCTAGCTCGTTGATCAATAGATGGTTACGGTTTCCTAACCATGGACATTTGATGTCATTGATAACGGATCACATCATTAGGAGAATGATGTGATGGACAAGACCCAATCCTAAGCCTAGCACAAAGATCGAGTTCATGCTAAAGCTTTTCTAATGTCAAGTATCATTTCCTCAGCCCATGAGATTGTGCAACTCCCGGATACCGAGGAATGCTTGGGTGTACCAAACGCCACAACGTAACTGGGTGGCTATAAAGGTGCATTACAGGTATCTCCGAAAGTGTCTCATGGTTGGCAACGAATCGAGGACTGGATTTGTCACCCGTAAACGGAGAGGTATCTCTCGCCCACTCGTAGGACATCATCAATGTGTACAATGTGACCAAGGGGTTGATCACGGATGATGTGTTACGAACGAGTAAAGAGAGTTGCCGTAACGAGATTGAACAAGGTATAGGATACCGACGATCGAATCTCGGCAAGTACAATACCGCTAGACAAAGGGAATTGTATACGGATCGATTGAGTCCTTGACATCGTGGTCCATCCGATGAGATCATCGTGGAATATGGGAGCCAACATGGGTATCCAGATCCCGCTGTTGGTTATTGACCGGAGAACGCCCGGTCATGTTCCAAGATGATTCCCGAACCCGTAGGGTCTACACACTTAAGGTTCTGGCGACGCTTAGGGTTATAAAGGAAGTTTGTATGTGGTTACCGAATGTTGTTCGAGTCCCGATGAGATCCCGACGCCACGAGGAGTTCCGGAGGTAAAGATTTATATATGGAAAGTTGTTGTTCGGGTTCCGGAAAAGTTCGGGTTTTTCGGATTGTACCGGAAGCTTCCGAAGGTTCCGGAGGATTCCGGAGGGGTCCGAGGTCCGGAAATAGTTCCACCACGTCCAATACAGTAGCATGGGCTGTAGGGGGCGCCCTAGCCTTACGGGCCAGGGGCACCAGCCCCTAAGGCCCATGCGCATGGGAAGGGTAAACCTCAAAGGGGAGGCCTCCACTTGACTTGGGAGGCACTCCTCCCTTGGCCGCCCCTAGATGGGATCTAGGGCTGGCCGCACTCCCTGGGGTGGGAAACCTAAGGGGGGACGCCTCTTCCCTATATAGTTGAGGTTTGGGGCTGCCACACATGAGAACTTCTCCTGGTGCAGCCCTGCCTCTCCTCCTCCTCCCTTGGTGTTTGGCCAGGCCTCGGGATTGCCACGCCTCCACCACCACCACGCCAGCAGTCTGCTGCTGGATGGAGTCTTCCTCAACCTCTCCTCTCTCCTTGCTGGATCAAGGCATGGGAGACGCCACCGGCTGTACGTGTGTTGAACGCGGAGGTGCCGCCTGCTCAGCAAGAGGATCTCCGTGATTTGAATCACGACGCGCACGACTCCATCAACCCCTTTCACATGAACGCTCCGCTTAGCGATCTACAAGGGTATGTAGATGCACCTCCTTCCCTCGCTGCTAGTTTCTCCATAGATAGATCTTGGTGACACGTAAGAAAATTTTGAATTTCTGCCACGCTCCCCAACAGTTCAAGGGGTTGACTACGATGAGACTTTCACCCAGAAGCGATGCTTAAGTCTGTCCGAATCATGTTAGCAATTGCTGCATTTTATGATTATGAAATTTGGCAAATAGATGTAAAACTGCATTCTTGAATGGATTTCTAGAATAAGAGTTGTATATGATGCAACCAGATGGTTTTGTTGATCCCAAAGGTGCTAACAAAGTGCAAGCTCCAATGATCAATTTATGGTCTGCAAGCCTCTGAGTTAGAATAAACGCTTTGATAGTGTGATCAAAGCATATGGTTTTATACTGACTTTTGAGAAGCCTGTATTTACAAGAAAGTGAGTGGAGCTCCAGTAGCATTTCTAATATTATATGGACTATATATTATTAATTGGAAATAATATAGAATTTCTGGATAGCATAAAAGGATACTTGAATAAAAGTTTTTCAATGAAAGACCTCGTGAAGCTGCTTATATATTGGGCATCAAGATCTATAGAGATAGATCAAGACGCTTAATTGACTTTCACAAAGCACATACCTTGATAAAGTTTTGAAAAGGTTCAAAATGGATCGGCAAAGAAAGGTTTTTACCTGTACATAAGGTGTGAAATTGAGTCGACTCAATGCCCGACCACAGCAGAAGATAGAGAGAAAATGAAAGATGCTCTCCTATGCTTCAGCCATAGGCTCTATCATGTATGCAATGCTGTGTACCAGACCGACGATGCTTAGCAATAAGCTTGGCAGGAAGGTACCAAAGTAATCCAGAGTGGATCAATCGACAGCGGTCAAGAACATCCCGAAATACCGAAAAGGACTAAGGATATGTTTCTCAGATATGGAGGTGACAAAGAGCTTGTCGAAATGGTTACGCCGATGTAAGTTGACACTGATCCGGACGATTCTAAATCGCAAACCGGATAATGTGTTTTATTAAACGTGGAGCTGTTAGTTGGTGCAGTTCTAAACAAAGCGCCGTGGCGGGATCTACATGTGAAGTAGAGTACATAGCTGCTTCGAAGCAGCAAATGAAGGAGTCTGGATGAAAGAGTTCATTTCGATCTAGGTGTCATACCTAGTGCATCGGGACCAATGAAGATCTTCTCAGGACAATATCGGTGCAATTGCCTTGGCAAAGGAATCCAGATTTCACAAGAGGACCAAGCATATCAAGAGACGCTTCAATTCCATTCGGGACCAAGTCCGTGGGAGACATAGAGATTTGCAAGATACATACGGATCTGAATATTGCAGACCCATTGACTAAGCCTCTTCCTCGAGCAAAACATGATCAGCACCAAGACTCCATGGGTGTTAGAATCATTATGTGTAATCTAGATTATTGACTTAGTGCAAGTGGAGACTGAAGGAAATATGCCCTAGAGGCAATAATAAAGTTATTATTTATTTCCTCATATCATGATAAATGTTTATTATTCATGCTAGAATTGTATTAACCGGAAACATGATACATGTGTGAATACATAGACAAACATATAGTCACTAGTATGCCTCTACTAGACTAGCTCATTAATCAAAGATGGTTATGTTTCCTAACCATAGACATGTGTTGTTATTTGATTAATGGGATCACATCATTAGGAGAATGATGTGATTGACATGACCCATTCCGTTAGCCTAGCACTTGATCGTAGTATATTGCTATTGCTTTCTTCATGACTTATACATGTTCCGATAACTATGAGATTATGCAACTCCCATTTACCGAGGAACACTTTGGTGCTACCAAACGTCACAACGAATCTGGGTGATTATAAAGGAGTACTACAGTGTCTCCAAAGGTACATGTTGGGTTGGCGATTTCGAGATTAGGTTCACATTCTCGATTGCTCGGAGAGGTATCTCTAGGACTTCTCGGTAATACACATCACATAAGCCTTGTAAGCATTGCAACTAATAAGTTAGTTAAGAGATGATGTATTACGAACGAGTAAAGAGACTTGCCAGTAACGAGATTGAACTAGGTATTGA
>JAHIAM010008248.1:0-29067 GCA_021605205.1 Aegilops longissima | reverse complement strand
CGCGACAAGTGCTTCCTCGACTCCATTTTGGCTTGTTTGGCGCCAGAGAGAGACAAAGAGCTTCTTCAGCAGCGTTGTCCTTCCTCGTACCAAGCAGCATCATGTTGTTACGCACAACCAAATGAGCAAATTGCCGAGGCGAGCAGCTTTTCGTCAAGGTCTCTCTCTCGACCTACGCTACTCGGAGCTCGACGCCTATGGAGCTTGATGAAAACGCCATGTTCTGCCTTCCAGATAGGCGCTGGTCGGGCTCTCTGGAGCTCTGACGCTTTTGCATCGGGTGGCGTAGGGATCGGCGACGGCATAGCTACCGACGCTTCCTGCGTACCTCAGTATCACCAAGACGATCAAAGGCCGACTGTTGGGGAACGTTGCAGAAAATTAAATTTTTTCTACGGTTTCACCAAGATCCATCTATGAGTTCTACCATGCAACGAGTAACGAGAGAGTTTGCATCTACATACCACTTGTAGATCGAATACGGAAGCGTTCTTGAGAGTGGTGATGACGAAGACGCTCCCAACGTGATTCCGATCACCGATGACCAAAGTATCGAAGGACAGCACCTCCGTGTTCAACACACGACGGGACGCATTGGCGCTCCTCCGCCTTGATCCAGCAAGAGAGAAGGAGAGGTTGAAGAAGACATCCCAATGGCAGCACGACGGCAGTGGTGCAGCTGGTACGTGTAGTTCTCCGCAGGCTTCGCCAAGCTCACAGAGAAAGAGAGGTGTTGGGAGGGAGGGCTGCGCCACAACTGTGTTGGCAGCCCCCCCCCCCCTCTATTTATAGGAGGAGAGGGTCAAGGGGGCCGCCTCTAGGGCAAACCCTAGGGGGCGCGCCAAGGAGGAGGGAGGAGGGTGGCTTGCCCCTGCCAGGGGGCGCCTTTAGGCTTCTCCTCCCAAACCCTAGGCGCATGGGCCTAGGTGGGAGGCGCACCAGCCCACCAGGCTGGTTCCTCTCCCACTTAGCCCATGTGGCCCCCGAGAGGTGGCCCTCCCTGTGGACCTCCGAACCTCCCCTGGCCCCCTGATTTTACCGCAGATACCACCAAACTTCCCGAGTCCGCTTAACCACTTTCCATATATAAATCTTTACCTCCGACCATTCCGAACTCCTCGTGACGCCCGGATCTCATCCGGACTCAACAACATTCGTAATCACATACTTGTCTTCCTATTAACCCTAGGCCACCGAACCTTATGTGTAGACCTCACGGTTCGGGAGACATGCGCATATGACCGAGACTACCTCAAGTCAATAACCAACAGCGGATCTGGATACCCATGTTGGCTCCTACATGCTCCTCGATGTTGTCATCGGATGAACCACGATGTCAAGGGTTCAAGCAACCCGTGATTCTATTCCCTTTGTCGACGGTATGTTACTTGCCCGAGACTCGATCGTCGGTATCCCAATACCTCGCTTAGTCTCAAGCTATCGCAAGTCACTTTACTCAGCATCGCAATGCATGATCCCGTGACTAGACACTTGGTCACTTTGAGCTCATTATGATGATGCATTACCGAAAGGGCCCAAGGATACCTCTCCGCCATACACGGAGTGACAAATCCCGCCTCGATCCGTGTCAACCCAATGGTCACTTTCGAGATACCAGAGTGCACCTTTATAGTCACCCGCTTACGCCAGGACGCTTGATACACCCAAAGCACTCCTACGGTATCCGGAATTGCACGATCTCATGGTCTAAGGAAGAGATACTTGACATTGGAAAAGCTCTAGCAAAACGAACTACACGATCTTGTGCTATGCTTAGGATTGTCTTGTCCATCACGCCATTCTCCTAATGACGTGATCCCGCTGTCAATGACATCCGATGTCCATAGTCGAAACCATGACTATCTCGTGACCAACGAGCTAGTCAACTAGAGGCTTACTAGGACGATTGTAGTCTATGTATTCACACGCGGTATTACGATTTCCTGATAATACAGCTTATAGCATGAATAAAGACAATTATCATGAACAAGGAAATATAATAATAATGCTTTTATTATTGCCTCTAGGGCATATTTCCAACAGTCTCCCACTTGCACTAGAGTCAATAATCTAGTTTACATTGTGATGAATCGAACACCCATAGAGTTCTCGTGTTGATCATGTTTTGCCCATGAAGAGGTTTAGTCAACGGATCTCATGCATATTCAGATCCGTATGCACTTTACAAATTTCTATGTCTCCATTCCTGAACATTTTCACGGATGGAGTTGAAGCGACGCTTGATGTGCTCTGGTCTTCTTGTGAAACCCGGCCTTGGCAAGGGCAATAGCTCCAGTGTTGTCACAGAAGAGTTTGATCGGCCCCGACGCATTGGGTATGACTCCTAGGTCGGTGATGAACTCCTTCACCCAAATTGCTTCATGCGCTGCCTCCGAGGCTGCCATGTACTCCGCTCACATGTAGATCCCGCCACGACGCTTCGCTGCAGCTGCACCAGCCATCGCTCCACCATTCAACATATACACGATCCGGTTTGTGACTTAGAGTCATCCAGATCTGTGTCGGGTTAGCGCCGACGTAACCTCTTACGACGAGCTCTTCGTCACCTCCATAAACGAGAAACATGTCCTTTGTCCTTTCGTGTACTTCAGGATATTCTTGATCGCTGTCCAGTTGTTCCTTGCCGGGATTACTTTGGTACCTTCCTACCAAACTTACGGCAAGGTTTACATCAGGTCCTGTACACAAAGATGGCATACATAATAGATCCTATGGCTGAGGCATAGGGATGACACTCATCTCTTCTTTATCTTTTGTCGTGGTCGGGCATTGAGCTGAGCTCAATCTCACACCTTGCAAAACAGGCAAGAACCCTTCTTGACTGATCCATTTTGAACTTCTTCAAAATCTTATCAAGGTATGTGCTTTGTGAAAGACCTATGAGGCGCCTCGATCTATCTCTATAGATCTTGATGCCTAATATATAAGCAGCTTCTCCAAGGTCCTTCATTGAAAAACACTTATTCAAGTAGGCCTTAATGTTGTCCAAGAATTCTATATCATTTCCCATCAAAAGTATGTCATCTACATATAATATGAGAAATGCCACAGAGCTCCCACTCACTTTCTTGTAAACGCAGTTCTCCATAAGTCTCAAGATAACCCAAACGCTTTGATCATCTCATCAAAGCGTAATGTTCCAACTCCGAGATGCTTGCACCAGCCCATAAATGGATCGCCGAGCTTGCATACTTTGTTAGCATTCTTAGGATCGACAAAACCTTCGGCTGTATCATATACAGCTCTTCCTTAAGATAGCCGTAATGAACGCTGTTTTGACGCCCATCCGCCATATCTCATAATCATAGTATGCGCAATTGCTAACATGATTCGACGGACTTAAGCTTCGCCACGGAGAGAAAGTCTCATCGTAGTCAATCCCTTGAACTTGCCGATAACCCTTAGCGACAAGTCGAGCTTTATAGATGGTGACATTACCATCCGCCGCCCGCCTTTCTTCTTAAAGATCCATTTGTTTTCTATCGCCGCCGATCATCGGGCAAGTCACCAAAGTCCACACTTTGTTTTCATACATGGATTCTATCTTGGACTTCATGGCTTCTAGCCATTTGTTGGAATCGGCCCGCCATCGCTTCTTCATAGTTCAAGGTTCATTGTTGTCTAACAACATGATTTCCAAGACAGGTTGCTGCATTCACTGGGTGCGGAACGTGTCCTAGTGGACCTACGGTTCAGAGCAACTTGATCCAAGTACCTTGATCATCATCATGAATTTCCTCTTCACTTGGTGTAGGCATCACAGAACATTTTCCGAGCTGCACTACTATCCTGTTCAAGAGGTAGTACTTCATCGAAGTTCTACTTTCCTCCCACTTACTTCTTTCGAGAGAAACTTTTTCCGTAAAGATTCCGCTCTTGGCAACAAAGATCTTGCCTCGATCTTAAGTAGAAGGTATACCCAAAGGTTTCTTTAGGGTATCCTATGAAGACGATTTTCCGACTTGGGTTCGAGCTTTTCAGTTGAAGTTTCTTGACATAAGCATCGTGATCCCCAAACTTTTAGAAACGATAGCTAGGTTTCTTCCCAAACCATAATTCATACGGTGTCGCCTCAACGGATTTAGACGGTGCCCTATTTAAAGTGAATGTAGCTGTCTCTAGAGCGATCCCCAAAATGATAGCGTAAATCAGTAAGAGACATCATAGACCGCACCATATCCAATAGAGTGCGACACGACGCTCGACACACCATTACTACCGAGGTGTTCCAGCGGCGTTAGTTGTGAAACGATTCCACATTTTCTTAAGTGTGTACCAAATTCGGACTTAAATATTCTCCTCCACGATCCGATCGAAGAATTTTATCTTTCGTCACGTTGATTCTCTACTTCATTCTGAAATTCTTGAACTTTTCAAAGGTCTCGATTTGTGTTTCATCAAGTAGACATACCCATATCTACTCAAGTCATCTGTGAGAGTGAGAACATAACGATATCCTCCATGAGCCTCAACGCCATTGGACCGCACACATCGGTATGTATGATTTCCAAGTTGGTTGCTCGCCCATTGTTCCGAGAATGGAGTCTTGGTCATTTTGCCCATGAGGCATGGTTCGCATGTGTCAAATGATTCATAATCAAGAGACTCAAAAGTCCATCAGATGGAGCTTCTTCATGCGCTTGACACCAATGTGACCAATGCGCGTGCACAAGTATGTGGGACTATCGTTATCAACTTTACATCTTTTGGTATTCACGCTATGAACATGTGTAATACTACGCCGAGATTCATTAAGAATAAACCATTGACCATCGGAGCATGACCATAAAACATATCTCTCATATAAATAGAACAACCATTATTCTCGGATTTAAATGAGTAGCCATCTCGCATTAAACGAGATCCAGATACAATATTCATGCTCAAACTTGGCACCAAATAACAATTATTAAGGTTCATAACTAATCCCGTGGGTAAATGAAGAGGTAGCGTGTCGACGGCGATCACATCGACTGAACCATTCCCGACGCCAAGATCGTCACCTCGCCCTTCGCCAGCCTCCGCTTATTCCGCAGCCCTGCCAGAGTTACAAATATGAGCAACGGCACCGTATCAAATACCCAGGAGTTACTACGACATCGGTAAGGTACACATCAATTACATGTATATCAAATATACCTTTGGTGTTGCCGCCTTCTTATCCGCTAAGTATTTGGGGCAGTTCCGCTCCAAAGGACTCTTCCCTTGCAATAAAAGCACTCTGGCCTCGTGCTTGGGTCCATTCTTTGACTTCTTCCCGCAACTTGTTTACCGGCGCGCAAATCTCCTTGCCATCCTTCTTGAAGTTCTTCTTGCCTTGCCCTTCTTAAACTTAGTGGTCTTATTGACCATCAACACTTGATGTTCTTTCTTGATTTCAACCTCGCTGACTTCAAAGATAGAGAATACTTCAGAATGGTCTTTACCATCCCTGCATGTTGTAGTTCATCACAAAGCTCTTGTAGCTTGGTGGGAGCGATCGAGGATTCTGGCAATGACCGCCTCATCGTGGAGGTTAATATTCACCGGTCATACGGCCAGCAACCCTGCATATCTTCGTAATGTGCTCACCGACGTAACTGTTTTCCTCCATCTTACAACTATAGAACTTGTCGGAGATGTCATATCTTCGACCCGGCGTGAGCTTGGAAAACAAGTTTCAGCTCCTCGAACATCTCATATGCTCCGTGGTGCTCAAAACGCTTTTGGAGCCCCGGTTCTAAGTCTGTAAAGCATGCCGCATCGAACGAGGGAGTAATCATCAAGACGAGACTGCCAAGCATTCATAATGTCTTGGTTCTTCGACGGAGTTCACCTAGCGGTCCTTCTAGGACGATTGTTTCTGGCAGCTATGAGGATGATCTCGTGTTCCGACTCCAGTCCAGAGAGTTGCTCCGCCATCTTTCAGCTTGGTTTTCTAGGAACGCTGAAGTTCAAGTTGACATGAGCGCTGGCCATTTGATCTACAAGACATATAATTCAAAAGTTTTAGACTATTGTTCATGATAATTAAGTTCATCTAATCAAATTATTAATGAACTCCCACTTAGATTAGACATCCTCTAGTCATCTAAGTGTTACACGATCCGAGTCGACCAGGCCGTGGTCCGATCATCACGTGAGACGGACTAGTCATCGCCGGTGAACATTCTCATGTTGATCGATCTTCCATACGACTCGTGTTCGACCTTTCGGTCTCCGTGTTCCGAGGCCATGTCTGTACATGCTAGGCTCGCCAAGTTAACCCTAAGTGTTTTGCGTGTAAATCTGTCTTACACCCGCTGTATGAACGTAAGAATCCATCACACCCGATCATCACGTGGTGCTTAGAAGCTATTTAACTGTAGCAACGGTGCATAGCTTAGGGAGAACACTTTGAAATTGTTCTAAGGGATCATCTTATTTACTACCGCCGTTCTAAGTAAACAAGATGTATAATCATAATAAACATCACATGCAATTATATAGTAGTGACATGATATGGCCAATATCATAAAACTCCATTGATCTCCATCTTCGGGCTCCATGATCATCTTGTCACCGCATGACACCATGATTCCATCATCATGATCTCCATCATCGTGTTTCATGAAGTTGTCACGCCAACGACTACTTCTACTACTATGGCTAACGCTTAGCAATAAAGTAAAGTAAGTTACATGGCGCTCTTCAATGACACGCAGGTCATACAAAATAAAGACAACTCCTATGGCTCCTGCCGTTGTCATATTTCATCGACATGCAAGTCGTGATTCCTATTACAAGAACATGATCTCATACATCACAATATATCATCATTCATCACAACTTGGCCATATCACGTCACATGACAATTGCTGCAAAAACAAGTTAGACGCCCTCTAATTGTTGTTGCATCTTTTACGGGCTGCAATTGGGTTCTAGCAAGAACGCTTTTCTTACCTAATTAATAACCACAACGTGATCTTGTCAACTTCTATTTACCCTTCATAAGGACCCTGTTCATCGAATCCGCCTCCACTAAAGTAGGAGAGACAGACACCCGCCAGCCACCTTATGCAACTAGTGCATGTTAGTCGGTGGAACCGGTCTCACGAAGAGCACGTAAGGTTGGTCCGGCCGCTTCATCCCACAATACCGCTGGAAGCAAGAAACAACTAGTAACGGCAAGTAAGTTGACAAGATCCACGCCCACAACAAAATTGTGTTCTACTCTGCAAAGAGAACTACGATAGACCTAGCTCATGATGCCACCGTTAGGAACGCAGAAAATTAAAATTTTTCTACGGTTTCACCAAGATCCATCTATGAGTTCTACCATGCAACGAGTAACGAGAGAGAGTTTGCATCTACATACCACTTGTAGATCGAATACGGAAGCTGCTCTTGAGAGTGGTGATGATGAAGACGCTCCAACGTGATTCCGATCACCGATGACCAAAGTACTCGAAGGACAGCACCTCCTGTTCAACACACGATGGGATTTACGATGCCGCCTCCGCCTTGATCCAGCAAGAGAGAAGGAGAGGTTGAAGAAGACATCCCAATGGCAGCACGACGCATGGGCAGCTGGTACGGTAGTTCTCCCACAGGCTTCGCCAAGCTCACAGAGAAAGAGAGGTGTTGGAGGGAGGCTGCGCCACAACTGTGTTGGCAGCCTCCCCCCCACCCTCTATTTATAGGAGGAGAGGGTCAAGGGGGCCCCCTAGGGCAAACCCTAGGGGGGCGGCGGCCAAGGAGGAGGGGGAGGGTGGCTTGCCCCTGCCAGGGGGCGCCTTTAGGCTTCCCTCCTCCCAAACCCTAGGCGATGGGCCCAGGTGGGAGGCGCACCAGCCCACCAGGCTGGTTCCTCTCCCACTTAGCCCATGTGGCCCCCGAGAGGTGGCCTCCCTGTGACCTCCGAACCCTCCCGTGGCCCCTGCATTTTACTCAGATACCACCGAAACTTCCCGAGTCCGCTTAACCACTTTCCATATATAAATCTTTACCTCCGACCATTCCGAACTCCTCGTGACGTCCGGATCTCATCCGGACTCAACAACATTCGTAATCACATACTTGTCTTCCTATTAACCCTAGCGCCACCGAACCTTATGTAGACCCACGGGTTCGGGAGACATGCGCATATGACCGAGACTACCTCAAGTCAATAACCAACAGCGGATCTGATACCCATGTTGGCTCCTACATGCTCCTCGATGTTGTCATCGGATGAACCACGATGTCAAGGGTTCAAGCAACCCCAGATTCTATTCCCTTTGTCGACGGTAGTTATTTGCCCGAGACTCGATCGCCGGTATCCCAATACCTCGCTTAGTCTCAGCTATCGCAAGTCACTTTACTCGACAGAATGCATGATCCCGTGACCGCACACTTGGTCACTTTGAGCTCATTATGATGATGCATTACCGAAAGGGGCCCAGTGATACCTCTCCGCCATACGGAGTGACAAATCCCGCCTCGATCCGTCAACCCAATGGTCACTTTCGAGATACCAGTAGTGCACCTTTATAGTCACCCAGCTTACGCTGTGACGCTTGATACACCCAAAGCACTCCTACGGTATCCGGAATTGCACGATCTCATGGTCTAAGGAAGAGATACTTGACATTGGAAAAGCTCTAGCAAAACGAACTACACGATCTTGTGCTATGCTTAGATTGTCTTGTCCATCACGCCATTCTCCTAATGACGTGATCCCGCTGTCAATGACATCCGATGTCCATAGTCGAAACCATGACTATCTGTTGACCAACGAGCTAGTCAACTAGAGGCTTACTAGGACGATTGTAGTCTATGTATTCACACGGTATTACGATTTCCGGATAATACAGCTTATAGCATGAATAAAGACAATTATCATGAACAAGGAAATATAATAATAATGCTTTTATTATTGCCTCTAGGGCATATTTCCAACATGTACTCCTCGCCAGCCCCTTAAGTGCGCGGCAGCCTTATGCCTCTTCACGGCGGACCCATCGACGCCAGCCTCTTCTCCATGGTGCGGTGTCGCCGCTAAGTTGCTGCTGCCCTCTCGGCCGGGCAACCTCAGCCTCCCATCGGATCCATGGGCGATGGATCCGACGATCAGAAAAAAGAAAGAACTGTACCAAGCAAATGTCTCAAAAGAAGAACAGAAGAAAAAAGAGCCCAAGGGAAATTTTCGGTTCTAAAGGATTACCCGCGATGGGGTCTGGGTCGCTGGGTCTCAACCATCGGAGGATCGGCCAAGCTGCCCTTGCTCGGAGAGGCTTCCTTGTCCGGAGAAGCATCCTTGCCGGAGAGCCTCCCTTGCCGAGAATTCCCTTGGCGCGTGAGTTGAAGCAGACGGAATCTCCGTGAGCGACTTCGGCCCTCCCCGATGAGGCTGCTCGCTTCCTACACAAATCAACAAGTCAGATATCAAGAAGAAGGAGCACCTATGCACACCTAACCGTAAGAAACATACCAAATATTTACGTTACTGGGGCTGTGTTGGGGGCTGCTCGAGGAATGGCTGCCGGTCCGCAAGGGGTCTCAGACGCGCCCCGTCAGCCACTCGGGGATCGCCTTCGATGACTACCACCGGGTCTTGGCTCTTCGATGCCCTCTCGAGCCAGCAGGTCTCAAAAGGAAAGAGTTCGTAATGAAGCAAATCGACACAAGACAAAGCAACAAATTGAAGAATTACAAGTAGCAGCGACAAGATCTTACTCTTCTTCTTCCTGAGCTGAGCGCTGAGAAGTCAATTTCTGTCCGCCTCCGTGCATGATGAGCCGAAGAGTAGGCTCCTTGACGCTTGGCGGGCGAGGGCTGGTCCTTAAGGCCCCGGCCTCCCTGCTGTTGTGGCGACGGAGGCGCTTCCCAAGGGCAACAAAAGGCTTGCCGCAGGGAGCTGCCACGCGCGCGCGACGGGCTGTTGGTCTGCCCTGCCGCCTCGCCTTTCCCCGGGTCTTGCGGAGGCGCCTTTCTGTGGAGCTATGGGCTCCTCCCGCAAACCACCTCAAGGTGGGGAGGCGCCTGCAGGCCTGCTCGCCTGGGCCAGTTCGGCCTGCTTCCGCCACGGGCAAGCTCCTCTCGATCGGCAAGGCTTGCCGCCTCGCTGCCTCCGCCTCCACGGTAAACCCGACCACCAAGCGCAGAGCTTCGCCTTCCTCCAGCCTCGGGTGGCGATGCGATGCACCAAGGCCGGTGGTGTCGCGTGAGCCACTTCGCTTGTCATGGATCGCACTTCTTCCAAAGGTTGAAGAACTGCTGCATGACGCTATCGGGCGGGTTTTGCCAAGTTGGAACAATTCCATGGGAATCACATAACGGCATCATTATGCTGATGCGGTCGAGCCAAGAGTTGTTGCACAAGGAACGAATTCTCGCAACATGAACCACTGGGGTGATCCGGTCATGCTTGAACAGCTCCAGAGCATTGCATCCAGCTCCAAGAGACGGTGAAATTCCAGCTGAGGCCCCAAGAACCTCATGATGTCCGCCAGATTTTGAACTCCAAGCAGGCCTCCTCCTCTCCCGCAAGTGAGCGATGCAAGGCTAAGGAAATTCTGCGCAATGGCACCTACAAGTGAGTCCGCATGCTCGAGGCGCAAGATCCGGTCACAACAATCTTCAACTCCAGCATCGCCCAGCAGCCAAGTTGCTCCAATCATTGTCGCCAAGACTATGGAGTTTGGCGCTGGGCAAGGAAGGGTCATGGTTTTCCTCGATGATCCAACACCAATCGGCCTCCACCTCCCACTTGCTGCGGAGCTCTCCTTCCAGATATTCTTCTTTCTTGCCGATCCCGAGATCCGCAATCCCTCCGCAAGTGGCTCTCTCTCTCAACGCTGGGCATGAAGAAGTGGTGGAAGAGGGCTACATTGGGTGGACTCCGACACAGCTTTTCGCAGAGGTGTGCGGAAACCCCATGGTCGTGACAGCATTGGGGGTGAAATCAAGGAGGCGGCCCAGAGGTGTTCATGATGTCGCAAAAGAATTAGAAAAGGGCAGAGCCCGCAGAGAAGAAGAGTGCAAGAAGGGGTACCCGATAGAAACCAACTCGATGTGGCGGCAGAGATTACCCTGCAGCGCGGATGCGCCTGGCTCCATCCACTGCAAGAGGTAGTACCCTCCCTCAGCTCCTTTAAGGCCGAGCTGGGGTCGGTGGCCCGCCTCCTATCGCAGGCCTGCTGAAGGCCGGGCACGGCCGACTTCACGCCTCTTTCCCTTGGTCGGCCGAGCCATGGTGGAGGTGGTGGAGGAGGCTGGACGCGCTGATGGCGCGCAGGCGGCGGGGGTGGAGCGCCGCCTTCTTCGTGACTCGAGAAGGAGGGAGGGAGCGACGGTGGTTTTTGAGATGTGACAAAGAATGGCGAGGTGGGCGACCTGCCCCTGTTTCCCCTGCTTATAAGGAGGAGAGGCGGACGCCCGCTTTTTCCACTAAAGAAAGCCCCCACGATCTCTCCCACGACGCCACGCTCAAGCGCTGCTGTCTGTGGGGACGTGGGTCCGGGGCAGTAATGGCGTGATCTAGGCCGCTGTCTGCAGATTGTTTTGGGCCCGCCCAACAGCACGGTAAGACCGCAGGTGGCCCAGTTCGGGCTCTCTGCCGGTGTACTAGAGTAGGGTACCTTAGTATCCCTAACTCGGCATCGGCAGAAGTAGCACTTCGCCAAGGGCTGCCTAGTGATCGCCAAGGTCATCCGTGGTTCCTTTGGAGCCATTCAAGAACAAAGTATTGGGTTAAGAAGACAAGACCCAAGCAAGAGGAGCTTGCCGAAGGCTCTCGTGAGCGACAAGCTTCCGGGGTGACAGGATTCAGCCGCAAGCAAGGTGCTTGCCGCAGCAAACCTCTTCATCTCCGCCCGCCGATCCACCAACGTGTCGCCATGGGGCCATTCCCAGCGCAGTGTCAAGAGGCTGTGCAGCCAGCGGAGAGCAGCGGTAAGCGGCGCCGACAGGTGCCATCGGTGTAATCGTGGCGCCTCGACGGTCCCTTTCGCATCGGCTAGGCGATATGGATGGGCATTTATTACTCTTGTCCGCTGTCTGTCGAGTTAGGTAGAATACACTGCTCAAAGTAGCTGCACCAACCGCAACTTATTTTCCCATTTTGTTCTGGTTTACGCTAAGCCACTGTGGTGACCCCTTGAGCCTATAAAAGGAGGCCCATGCGAATGAGAAAGGGTTCGGCCTGGTTCGACTCACTCGAGACTAGAGACAGTCAAGCTAGGTTTTGTAGCTCTATTGCTCCCTAGCAAGAACACAAGATAATCGCATAAGCAGTAGGAGTAGTATTATCTCCGTGAGAGCCTGAAGTTGGGTAAAATGCTCGTGTGCATCGCCGACTGCTCTTTGCAGGTAATCTCCGCCCCCACCGAACAGTAAGGGACTCGGGTCCTCCAGTCCCATAGGTGTTCGTGGGTCACGATCACCTTCCCGACAGCTTGTATTACGTTAAAATCCAACAAAATATTATGCATGCAATAAGTAATGAAATTAAAATTTTCAAATTGTGAAAATAATTTTTTAACTAATTACGCTGCTTGGCTCATTTTTATAGTTAATGCCGTTATTATAATTACATCCGATTTATTATTTTCAAAGTCCATTTTCTTGTTAAGCCTAATGCATACCTCCTAGGAAAGTTTGCAGCCAACAAGGCAGTAGAATAGCAAGTTGACCGGATATTGTGTATAACTGTCACGCCCAGCTTGCATTGTCGATGTTGAAAAATTGTCTGTAGTACAATATAGCCTAACATGGCTACTGTGCCACATTCAAGAATGCTTGAAGGCCCAAACAAGGCTTCAGACAACTTTTGAAGTCACCGAGCTCAATTAATAACTTAAGAAGAAAGTTAGATTATAGTGGAACCAAATTAAAAGTTGTCACGGCAAAGAAATAATTCAACGGTCCCACTTTGTGCGTAAAAAAAAAGTGTGTGAGAGAGAGAGAGAGAGAGACCCATCGGTCGATGCTCGTAAATACATCTTTCAGCTATATGCATTATCGATGCTCAGTAAAACTTATATAGTTGACAAAATCATATAGAACATCATAGCACACTTAACTTGCATACAAAATTTCAATGCAGTGCACAATCAGATGAAGCAAGTGGATCGTTACGGTAGGGCTATGTTGAAACCAACATACTCGTGATATAACGGTTCATCTTCTTTATCAATGACAGGAAATATCTTGAATGTTGTGTAAAGAAACAGATAGAGAACACAATAAGTTCTCGCATAGCATTATTGTTGACGACAGCCCTTTCTAAAAAAGTTCGTGTACAAAATTAGAACATGTCACAATCAAATGTATCGCACATCGCTGCTTCACACCCATAGCTCGGATTTAACTAGTATCCGACAAGACTCGGCTTGTTACCTCAAATTAGTGCACATCCAGCAGCCAACCCCGCTTCTTTCTCCCAAAGAAGTAGTGGCTTCACTGCTGCTGATGGAGTAGGGCCCGTGCCATCCATCGCCCGAGCAACACGGGAAAGTCCGATGTTGACTCGTAATGGACGCTGCCGACGGACCCCGCACCAAGGGCGGCAGGACATCGATTGCTGGATTGACCACTTCTTCGACATGCACGATGTCGTTGTACTAGAGTAGGGTACCCAGTATCCCGAACTTGTGCACGGACAGCCAGCACCCTGCCGCGCAGGCTGGCCTCGATGACCGCTAAGATCCTCAAATACCCTTTGGAGCCATTCAAGAACGAAGATCAAGACCCTCACAAGAGGAGCTTGTCGGAAGGCCACTCAGTATGAAGGAAACAAGGCCTGTGCAAGAGGAGCTTGCCGAAGGATCTTGCCGGAAGGCTTGGTGGGCGCCGAGCCCCTGCCGACAAGTTGTCCCTGCATGCAAGGCGCTTAATGGGCGGCAACCTCTTCATCTCCGCCGCCCAGCTCACCCGCCAACGTGTCACCACGGGCTCTCCCAAGCATCGCCAGGTCGACGGGCTGTGCAGCCAGCGGGAGTAGCGATAAGCGGCGCCGACAAGCTACCATCGTGGCAAACGGAGGCGACTTGACGGTCCCTCACATATCTGTTCGGGCGATCGAGACGGGCATTGATGACTCTTGTCCCTTGTGCCGAGTTAGTTAGGTATAGATTATCAGACACCTGTACTGCGTGTACCAACCAATGTTTTTACTATCTTACCCTTGTCTACTTGCTACATGTTGTGACCCCTTGTGTCTATAAAAGGAGGCCCAAGTGCAATGTAGAGAGGGTCTGCTCGGTTCGGTCCAGCTCCGCTTAGTTCATCATACTCATACGAAACCACACTCAGCTAGGTCTTGTAGCCCCATTGCTCCCTAGCAAGAACACAAGATAATCCATAAAGCAGCAGAGGAGTATTATCTCCCGAGAGCTCCGGTTGCAATCTGCTCGTGCACCGCCGATCCGCCTTCGTAATCTCCCCCTCCAATCACAAGGGACCCAGGTCCTGTGAGGGTGTTCGGGGCCACGATCAGCTCTCCCGACATCATCTTGGCGCCTGTAGGCGCCGAGGCTGTGTGAACCCGATCCGCGGTCACACGAGCAACTTCACAACATCTTCACAACATGGCACCAAGAAGAAGTCTTCGGCAGCAGCAGAGCTGCTCACTGCCGAACCCACTCACCACCGGTTGTCAGTGGTGGGGGAACGCTGGCGAGGAACCGCTGCCGAGAGAGCCCACAATGCCGCCAGGTCCAAGGACAAGGCAGCAAAGCGCCGGGCGTCTGAGTCCGCACCGCGCCCTTGCAGGAGGCGCTGGGACCGACAAATGGCCATGATGCTCGCGGCACCATACGCTTGTTGGATCAAGGCTGCTGGAGGATCCCGAGGCCCTCGAGACCCGTGATGCTTCAAAGATGCCGGTGACGAGTGGAGTATTTGTCGCTATGGGATGCTGCCTCCCAACATGGTTAGGAGTCCAGCACCTCCTGCCTTGCTACGCACGCTGCTACCCACCACACCAAGAAGGTTTTGGCAAGAGCACAGCTACTTAGATTACCTTCCAACGGCTCGACAATCGATTTAATGGAGGGCCACAACCGTAGTCTCATCGCTTCGCTTAACGGCGACGCCCCACGTTGCAATCGAAAGTGCCTCGCAGCCGCGTAAGGCGGCTAAGGCGCGAGCTGATGGCGACGAGACTTGCGGGGTGCAGCCACCGCACACCCCTTCCCGAAGACCAAGATCGCCACCGCTGGATCCACCTCGACAGCCACTCCAACAGCGCTGCTCGATCAGCGAGCCTCACGCGACCAGCGCCAAGTTCTCCGAGAACGGTAAGAAGAAGACGCTGAACTCAGACGAGCGCCAAGAGAAGCGCCATTAATATGACTAATGCACCGGCCCGCTTGTCGATATGCATGCGCCAGGGGAACCAGCGACTTATCAGACGCTGTAGGTTGCCTTATGCTCACCGTGAGCTGCGTAAGTCCGTGGTCTGACAAGAAAAACTTCAAACTAGATGTGCCGTAAAAGTATGATGGCAGGACACACCCATCGAGTTCCTCAAAGATTCAGACCATCGCGGTGCAGGCCGCGGGGGACGAGACGACAAGATCCTCGCCAACTACTTTCCCTCGGTGCTCAAGCCAAACGCCGATCTTGGCTCATGCACTTGCCGGATGGCTCTATTTCTTCTTGGCAGATTTGTGCCACCAGCTTGTTGGCGCTTTCACAGCGGCCACAAGCCTCATGGCCAGAGAGTGACCTCCACCTGCTTGCCTGTATGAGGGAGAGTCCTCACAGAAGTTCATCCAGAGATTCAATGAGTGCACTACAACATCCTAGACGCCCACCCCTGCAATGTAATCAGTGCATTTCATCGTAATGTACGAAACCGCAGGATGAGGGAGGAGATGGCTATGTGCAAAGTGAAAGACGTCACGAGCTCTCACGCCCGGGCCGACAAGTGTGCACGTGTCGAAGAAGGAAGAAGACTCCTGTGAGAGAATGTGGGAGCAGAGTCTGACAGTGAGGGGATCGCCCGCAAGAAAGAGCCTCATGCTAAACAACAGGAGGAAGAAAAACCAAGAAGTACTAGTTGTCGAGCAGTCCGCAAGGATGGTGCCGCCAACAAAGCCAAGGCTGGTGGCTCCGCAAGGAGGTTGCTGCTGACGCCGACCGCCAAGTCAGTGGGCGGCCGACAAGCCCGATAGCTCCAACAAGCAAGATCAGAAATCCACTGCACTAAGGGCCACGATCTCCGTAGAGCTGCAAGAAAGTCGAGCAGCTTGTTGAGCCACAGAGAGCTGAATACGAGCCAGGCGGACAAGGAGAAAGCCCAAGAAGGTGCAGGTGTAGCAAGTAAGAAAAGACCCGGCTCGGGACGACGCCACAGAAGGCCAAACATGGGCAAGGAGACAGCACCTCCTGCTGGCCATGACAAGGAAGAAGACGAAGATGAAGATGACGAGGACATGGAAGACGATGAAGCTGACGAGCAAGAGTTTCAAAAGGCAACAGAGGTCCTTTGTGTTAATCTGTGGAAGTCAGATACTGCGACCGCCAACTCAAGCAATGGATGCGTGAGGTGAATGCAGCAGAACCTCCATAGAGTCGCCAAACCTCTCAAGTGGTCCAAGACGCCCATCGCCTTTTGACATTGAGGACCACCCAGATCGCATCATCAGCGGTCGGGTGCTTGCCGATGTTGGTCTCACCAACCATCCGCAACCTCAAAGTCACAAAGATGTTGGTTGACGGCGGGCCGGCCTTGAACCTAATCTCCTCTCGCAGTGCTCCAAAAGCTTCAAATCGCCGACAACAGCTCAAGAAACTGTACTTTCCAAGGAATCAACCCAGGAAGGAGCAAGCCCAGGAAGATCACGCTGCCGGTAATATTCGCAGCGAGCTCAACTTCAGAACCGAGAGGGTCACGTTTGACGCCGCCGACTTCCCATTACCCTACAATGGCATACTTGGTCAGCCCACTCACGCCAAGTTCATGGTCAACCAGCCTCATTATGCTTACAACCTACTCAAGATGCCCGGCCCGATAAGCTCATTTCTGTCCATGGCGACAAGAAAGATGCACTTATCTCATACGACAAGATTTACCGATGCAGCAGCCATGACAGATAGCAAACCACTTACCGCCGAAGCTCCCTGGGAAGAAGAAGACCACCAGGTCCGCAAGAGCTCATGTTTCACTCCGCAAGCGCACTCTTCGGAGTGCTGCGCCACCATCGAGGACGCACCATCGAGCTCCACCGCAAGTGCAACAAGACGATGGCAGCTCCGCCAAGACCAAGAAGGTGCCCGCCAAGGAGGACGGCACCGTGGTACTCTTCACCATCAAGCCACGCTTGATCCTAAATAGGAAGGCGAGCTCGTTGTTTTCCTCAAGGGCGAATGTCGGCGTGTTTGCATGGCAACCATCCGACATCCCGTGTTCCTGTGAAAGTGATTGAGCACCACCTAGCTGTCTGTCCTCACGCCACGTCCGCCAAGCAAAGTTAGGAAACAGCAAAGGAGAGCCAAGAGTTCATAGCAGTAAGAAATCAAGAAATTAGAAGCACCAGGCTTGTCGAGGAGTCCTCCACCCCACGTGGTTGGCCAATCCGTAGTTGTATCGCAAGGCTAATGGGAAATGGAGACTTCAGATTGACTTCACCGATGTTAATAAAGCTTGTCCCAAAGACCCATTTCTTGCCGCAGATCGACCAGATTGTTGACTCCACGGCTGGATGTGATCTGCTTTCATTTCTTGATGCATATTCAGATATCATCGATCTTCATGGCAAAAGAGGATGAAGAGAAAACCGCATTCATTACACCATGTGGCACGATCGCTTTATACGGATGCCTTTCGGTTTGAAGAATGCTGGTTCAACCTTTGCAAGGGTAGTCCATGATGCCTTTGAACCACAGTAGACACGTAAATGTAGAAGCCACATGGATGACATAGTGGTCAAGAGCAAGGACAGAGCGACTCGGTTCAGGATTTGATGAATCATTTGCAAATCTGCAAGATCAACCTCAAGCTCAACCCCGAGAAGTGCGGTTTGGAGTCCCTTCCGCAAGCTTCTCGGTTCTTTGTGTCTCAAATGGGAATTGAAGCCAATCCCGACAAGATCAAGGCCATTGAGCAGATTGAGGCACCAAAGCGCCAAGGATGTCAAGGTTTGCTTGGTTAAGGCGTTGCTCTCAAGAGGTTCATCTCTAAGTTCGCTGAACGCGCCGCTTTTTCAAGATTTTGAAAAAGGCAGGTCCAATGAAATGGACTCCTTGCTGAGGTGCGCCCGCAGACTTGAAGAGATACCTGCCCTCCGCTTCCAATACTTGTCGCACTCTAGGCCACAAGAGAAGTTGTTGTTGTATATAGCAGCTACCAATCAAGTGGTTAGTGCTGCGTTAGTAGCGAGAGGGAGGCGGATGATGAGCCGACAACCGAGGCAGTTGCATCCAGCGATTTGCAGGGGCTTCACCACAAGCTCGTCCCGACAAGAAAAGATCGCAGCAGGGTTGCACAAGATACGTAAAAGATGGTGCAGGCCCACCATTTTGTCAGCCTCCCTTCCAGTAGGGGCTAGATCAAGGTACTGTGTGCAAAAGCTGGTTTTCGCCTCCTCATGCCCTCGAGAAAGCTGCGCCCATTACTTCCAAGCACACGAGATAACAGTTGTCACCGCTTCATCGAAGAGGATATTGCAAAATCTGTAACAACAGCAGGATTGTCGAGTGGGCACCGAACTGCCAAGCTTTGGTCTCAAGTTCAAAGCACTTCAACTATCCAGAGCAGTAGCATTGGCGAATTCAGAGCTGAGTGGACGCCAACGCAAGATGAAGAAATTCCAGACGAGCATCCCTGGCCAAGGAGGCAAATAAAGAGTGGTCGATGTACTTTGACGGTGCCTTCGCTGCAAGGCGCCGTGTCATGCGTGCTTATCGCAGACCCACCGGAGAGCACCTCAAGTACATAGTCCGATGCACTTTCCCAAGGAACAAGCAACAAATAATACCGCAGAGTATGAAGGCTTGCTTGCCGGTCTCGTGAATGCGGTGGACCTTGGGATCAAGAAGCTCATTGTCGGGGACTCGCAACTTGTCGTCCGCCAAGTAAATAAAGATTATCGAGTCCGCTGATGGAAGCCTACATCGACGGTGAGGAAGCTGGAAGAGCACTTTGAAGGCTTCCACAAATGGAACACGCTCCAAGAGCACGTAACGATATAGCTGATGTCCTCTCCAAATGTGCCGACTTAAGTTACCCGTGGAACCAGGGATTTTTGTGCTCAAGCTTAACTCAGCCAACCGTAACACCATCAACAGGCAAAGCAAGAAGAAAATTGGTTTTCAAGCGATACTTTCCTAGCAGAGCCCTCAAGCCGCCGCCAAGAAGGTCCCTAAACCAACGCAGTATCACCGAGGAGCAGTATGTCTGACAAACCATGCAGCTTTGTATCGCTGAAGCAAACGCCCCAACAAGTTTCGCTTCGCAAGCTTGCCGGGATCATCAAGTCCATGGACCCATTGTGTTCTGCCGCAGGTTGATGTTCCCGAAGGATGGATGAGCCTTTAGTCCTTGTTGTCGAGCCACAGTGCTCCAAAGATGGGCACAAAGAAATCGCCCATTTCATGACAGAGAACTTCCCAAGAGCAAGAAGAAGCGGAAAAGTAGCCCGGCAGTCAAGTATGTACCAGTTTGTTGACAGTCTGCATGTAAGAAGACTCAACGGTGTGAAATTGAAGTGTATTGGCCGAAGATGGATGTAAGCTGTTGGCAGAGATACATGGAGGCATATGTGGTCACCAAATTACAAGAAGAGCACTTGCTTGCAAAGCTTCCGGCAAGGTTTCTTCCGCCAAGCCTCCAGATGCAACTTCACAAGTAACAAAGTGTGAAGCGTGCAAGGGCCCATTCCAAACAGATACACCAACCAGCTCAAGCTCTCCAGACGATCCCTTTATCCTGGCCCTTTCTTGGTCTGGGGCTCGACATCCTCGGCCCTTTCCCCAAGCAATGGAGGCTTTGAGTACTTGTACGTCAGAATCGACAAGTTCACAAAGTGGGCGTAAGTGGAACCAGCGAGAAGGTGACAAGACAAATAGCAGCCAAGTTCTTCAGTCAATTGTTTGTCGCTTTGGGATTCCTAACAGTAATCATCACCGATAATGGCACATACAGCTTCACGAGCCGCACTCTTCATGCAAGACGCCCAAGATCTTACGCCAAGATCTGCTTTGCTTCTCGTTGCTCATCCGAGAAGCAACGGTCAAGCAGAGAGCAAACGCTGAAGTGCTGCGGGACTCAAGACCAGAACTTTCGGCTAAGCACGCAAGTGTGGAAGAAATCGATCGAGGAGCTGCCGGTTGTTCTTGGTCGATCAGACGACGCCAAATCGAGCCAATCGCCGTACACCTTTCGCCTAGTCTACGGAGCAGCAGGCAGTTCTCCCATGGAACTCGTGGTACGGTTCACCTCGAGTGCTCTCGCCATGATGAGTTTGAGCAAGAGCAGCGCGACAAGATGACGCGCTGCTCCTCGAGGAAGATCGCCTTCAGGCATTGCAGACGAGCTGCTTCATTAAAGAAGCTTTAAGGCCGCTACCATAGCCGCAGTTAATGCCGAAGTTTCGAGGAAGGCGACTTTGTTCTTCGGCGATTCAATCCGCCAAGAATTCCAATAAGTTGACGCTCAAGGGAAGGCCCTTATCGGGTGAAACGAATACTAGGCCCGGCGCTGTCCGCTTTGAGACCAAGATGGCGTTCGGTGAGCAATTCCTCGAATATAGAGCATCTTCGCAAGTTCTACCCATATATGCGGCTGTTTTAACCTGTTCCGCAATTCACCCTTTTGTACAAGTCTTGTCGCTGCTGTATGTAATCCTTTGTACAAAGCCGCACGAGAATCCGTGCATCAAGAAGCCTGTGTTATGCAGACGACTTGTCAATACATGCCCACATAATCATATATGCATGTGTTTACTAACATTTTGTGCAGCATCCGCACCCGTAAGCGGCATGACGAGCCACTAGGCTCCATAACTTTATTTTCTTCTTCTTCTCAAACAAGAAGAAGGTTCATCCACCCACAAGTTAACCGGGGAAGGAGAAGATATGGTGGGCCGCCAAGCCGCCGAGGAACTGTCGCTTTGCCGGAAAATGGACAACAAAAAGCTAAGTTGCTAAGTTTAAACGACCAGTTTTAAATTTTTAAGTTATCTTCCTCGAACGATAGTACTTTTGTATGGAAAACTCAGCGCTGAGGAACCGATTTTTCGCGATCGCTTTGCGCTTCTTACTTTGTTTCGAGTCCGCTTAACAACTTAAGTGTGTTGCAACTAGTTGCTATAAGGTTGTTTGTCGGAGGCGGCATCGCCAAAGAGTTGTCAAGTTCCGCGACTCGCGCCAAGGCAAGGGTGTTTTGCCGACAAGTTCCCCCGAAAGCGAGGGTATAAACATACAAAGGAAGAAATCGAGTAAAGGAAATAACATTGCATTCGATTGCCTAAGATAGTGAATATTACATAATAACTTGTCGCGATCTAATAGACTTTTATCTAAACATGATCTACTACAGACAAGAGAAGAGATAGACTTGGCGGCCTAGTCCACGCTGGGTCGCCTCAAGCTCTTAACTCCGCCACCCCATCCACAATGGGTGCGATAAGGGCTTTGAGCGCTTCAACATCGGGCGGATGGAGGCAGATACTTGAGGGCTTTGGTGAAGTCGATGCTCGGGTTGCGGAAGGCCACCTTCATCAACACCTTCCGAGAGCTCTCGCAGACTTGACGTGATTCCTCCGCCATTGCTTTGGAACCTCTTCCCGGAGCCGGATACCCGCCAACACGCCTTTGAAGAATAGGCTGAGCTTGACGCTGGGTTGGAGCTTTCGCTTCGGTGGAATATCCAAGATCTGTCATCCCCAAATCCATCAGCTCATTATGGATGCCGCGGCGTGTCCACAAGACCTCTCCGTCCAATGCATTATGCTGTCTCAAGATTATTCTGGCGGTCACAGATTCGACAAAGAACTCCCGGTGGCCTTAATCTTTTCCAAAGCAGGCCCGCCTCCGCCTCCTTGGCGCCATTCAACGCCTCCGTCAAGGTGGTCAATTTCAGCCCAGATCCGCCTTTGAGTCCTTGGCGCATCGAGCTCTTTGATCTTTTCAAAGAAACGACCTTGTAGCTCGCCGAGGTGTGTAAGCCCTTCTTCATGCTCGCACTTCAACCCGGCGACCTCCTCGCACTCTTCCTCGAGGGTAGACTCCAGCTGAGCCACCTCGCCTCCACCCTCTCTGGCGGCCCCAAGAGCCGCAGCAGCATTTTTGCCTCCTGAAGGGCCCACTAATCGCTTGCTCACAAGACGGCGAGATCTTCCTCAAAGCCGCCGAGGTTGATCTTCCGCTGCGCCAGCTCACCTTCTCGAAAGTGAGAGCTTCACGGCAAGCCTCCGCTACTCCTCAACCTCGCCTCTTCTCCAAGATGAAGGCCGTGGCGCCTCAGCCAGCTGCTCCCGCCTCCTCGCTATATCCCGGAGAGTCTCTTTGTTGGCGCTATTTGAGCTCTTCCGCACGCTTCTCCAAGTCAGCTTCCCGCCTCCCGACAAGCGCCTCCCTCGACTTCAGTTTGCTTGTCGGGCGCCAGAGCGAGAGCAACTTCCAGAGCAGCTCCTCCTCGTGTTCACCACTCACGCTGCTCGGGCATCAACCAGCTGACAGGCCGGGAGGCAAGAAGCCTCAAGATCGGAAGGGCTCCTTCGGCCCAGGTGCCCTGGAGCTTGATGCCCATGGGAGCTTGATGAAGACACCGCTGCCTTCGTGTAGGCGCTGGCCGGGCTCTTCGAGTCCGTGCGCATCGTGGCGGAGGATCGGGCGGTCGGTGCAGGCCTGGCTTCCTGCTGCCTCCGGGCCAAGGCGATCGCCAGATTCTCCCCAGCCTTCAAGCGCCAAGAGCCTCTGCAGCCTCCTCGGCCAAGTGGGCTGTCAGGCCAGCCTCCTCCTCCATGTTGGCGGCGCGACATTGTCGCCATGAGCGCCTTCCTCGCCGGCAGCCTCGGGCCCATCGGATTCCGCAGATGGATCTGAAGGTCAAGAAGAAAGCAAATCAAGTAGATATTCAAAGAGGAGAACGGAAGAAAAGAACCCAAGGGAAGTTATCAAACAAGAAGATTACCCGCAGAGGGTCTGTTGTCATGTCTCCACCACCGAGGGTCGCTTGCATCAGCCCTTGTCGGGAAGCTCTCTTGTCGGAGAGGCCTCTCACGGAGAGCGCCCCCTTGGCGGGAGAATTCTCCTTGTGGCTGTGACGCCCAAGACCGGAGCTTCAGCTTGCCTCTGTGGTTTCCAGTGTTGTCGTGGTTTGTTTTGTTTTGCACTGCTTCATGTCATCTCTTGCATTGCATCATCTCATCATGCCATTTAATTTTAAAACTCTTCTAAATAAATTGCATGGATTTCTCGATCCATTTAATCGAGGGATATTCACGTGGTGATTTCTCTTTATAACATATCCTCCCAATATTAGGGAGCTATAATAATTATTCCATTTATTTGGAATTGATTATAACCCACTTGCATATTAAATTCCAATGCCCTTTTCTACTTCAAGTTTGGTCCCCAAACCTTGCCATATTTCTTCTATCATTTTCCGAGTTCCACCAAAAATCCTCGGCCATTTTTGTTAAATTTTCATATTTTTGTGAGTCTGGAAAATTATCCCTATGTCCAACTTCTTCCTCTAACCTCTTTTCTTTTTTTTTTTCTTAATCTTCGCTTTTCTTTTCTTTCTTTTTTTTTTTTAGTGAGAGTGCCACCAGCCCAGCCCCCTCATCAGCCCACCTAGCGCCCCCAGGCTCCACCGGCCTGGCCTTTTCCTCCGCTAGGCCGCCCACCAAACCCCAAGGCCCAGCCACTCGCTTCTAACCCCTAGCCCACAGGTCTCTCTCTGCTCGATCCTTCCTCCAATCACTTAACCCCCTCATTCCGCCTGATCCCCTCGATCCCCCTCTCCTCTCGTGTCTGATTCCCTTCTTCGCTCTCCTCCCACACCGCCACCACACGCTGCAGTCCGAGCCCCAGCCGCTTTCCACCGCCAGGCTCAAGGCTGTCTTCCAAGCCGCCCCTTCTCCTCCTCCATGGCGCCCCTTCGAGAGCCTGCGCCAAAAGCCCCATCTCCTTCTCTCGCGGCCGTCTTCTCCTCCAAATGAGCCTCGCGCTCCACGCCGGGCCAACTCCGCGGCCCTCAGTCGGATCCGCCACCATCTCTTCTCCCGCCGCCTGCAGATCTCACCCGCCTCCTCTCGCTAAGTCCTGCCGCTCGAAGGCCGAGGAGAGGCACTGCTGCCTCTCCGTCAGCCTCGCGACCACCACGCGGCCGCCGCGCCACAGCCCCGCTGTTGCCTACGGCCCCCGCCTCAGCCGCCCCTCCTCCGCCTGCCGCCTCTGCCCACCTCGGGAGGCCCCGCTCACGCCATGGCAGCCCCATGGAGTCCCACCGCCAGGGACCAGATGGCCTCGCCCCGCCTCTTCTCGTCGAGCAGCATGGAGGACGCGGCCCGCTGTTCTCTCTTGCTGCCAAGACTCCTGCAACCAGGGAAGCCCGAGGACGCCTGTGGAATTCGCCAAGTTCCTCCGAACTAACGACAACTACATCGTGATATGTCCACCCCTCGCCGCCTCCGAATCGCTCAGTACCACGACGACCGCCGAGACCGCCAAGTTCGACCGCCGATGAACGGTTTGACCGCAAGTTCGACTACACGGATGCGATAGTACCACGACTACCTCGAGGACATTCGCTGGCTAAGTTCAACTACACGAATCGCCAAGTACCTCTTGATCCGGCAAGCACCCCTTCGAGTTGACAAGACCGCAAGCCCGACGACTTCGGACATCTACAGAACGTACGCCTCAAATGGTGTACCACTACGCCAAGACCCGACATACCAAGTTCCACTACGATTAACGTGTACCAATACCGCCGACATCAAGACCCTGTGGACTTTAACATCCACGGACGGAACAACTACTCGGCGACGATGTACCACTACCATCGAACATGAACGCCTACTTCCCCACGCCGTAATGACTACCATCGCGAGACGTTAAGTACCACGACAACCCCGGCGATTCGACCCGTCAAGTACCTTCTTCGAAACGAACGGAAACACTATTTCTCTTCTACCGCCGGTACCACTACTTCCTCAGCGACCATCGCGAGAACGATTACTTCTCTACTTCCTCGACGAATTCGTGAACGCCTACTTCCTTCTATGAAACTCGACCATTCCCGACAGACGTCAAGGTATAACCTGACGACGATCGCTGCGTCGGGTTGTCCTTGCGATGTTCTTTGCCATGCCACTGCCTGCGGGAACCCGTAACCGGATCACCCCACCATCTTGCATGTCTCGCCACGCCACTTTCTTTCACCGTATCTCCATTAGCTACCGGAACCGATATGTTGCCGCGGCATCATTTTCGGATTCGCCATTGGGGCACCTTTCTCGCTTCTGCCACGGTGACATAATGCTTCATAACATGCTCATGTCAACATTTTCATAAAATTGCATAAACTTGCACATGTCATCCGTGATCATGATAACAACATTTAAATGTTTAAAATTGTTGTTTGCATTAATTTGCTTAAATGCCATGTTAAATGATTTATTTCATAACTAAATAACCGTAACTCGGATTTAAATAATTTATATATGTAAATGGGGTGAAAATGCCTAGATTAACATGGTAGCATTACTTTGCATGTTTAACAACTCTAAAATATGCTTTAGGTCAGATCTGTTCAATCCATAATATGCACATGAGGATTTTCCGAATTGTTGTTGTTGTTTCCGCCTCATTTAAACTTGCCTAAATAGTTAGTTTATTTATGCTTCACCTCTTGCCATGTTTAATAACATTTAATATTGTTGAGTACCTAATCGAGAGAACTAAATAATTGATGTGGTGTTTGTCAATATGCAACTCTGCATATTGAGCTCCACTTAATTTGTAGTGTTGTTTGTTGCTCTTGCCATGCCTCATTAAACCGGACATGCATCATACTCGTTGTGCATCATGCCATGTTCATGTGTTGGTTGTTTACTATGTTGTTTGCTTCTTTCCGGTTTGCTTTCTCGTTAGCTTCTCGTCTGCTCCTGAGTTGTGAGGATTCATTCGACTTCGTCCGCTTGTCTTCTTCATGGACTCGTTTTCTTCCTTGCGGATTTCGTGCAAGATGACCATACCTCGAAATCACTTCTATCTTTGCTTGCTAGATGCTCGCCTTTTGCTATGCCTATGCTACGATGCCTACCACTTGCTATATCATGCCTCCCATATTGCCATGTCGCCCCTAACCATCCTTTCCTAGCAAACCGTTGTTTGGCTATGTTACCGCTTTGCTCAGCTTCTCTTATAGCGTTGTTAGTTGCGTGTGAAGATGAAGTTTGTTCCTTGTTGAACATGGAGATGTTGTTCTTTGTTGGAACATGTTTACTTGTTGGGATATCACAAATATCTTATTTAATTAATGCATCTATATATTTGGTAAAGGGTGGAAGGCTCGGCCTATGCCCGGTGTTTTGTTCCACTCTTGCCACTTAGTTTCCGCTATATCGGTATTATGTTCCCGGATTTTGCGCCCCTAACGCGGTCGGGTGATTTATGGGACCCCTTGACAGCTCGCTTGAATAAGACTTTTTCAAAGAAGGCCCAACATTGGTTTTACCATTTGCCTCACCTATGCCCTCTTTTCCTTGGGTTTTGGAGCCCAAGGGTCATCTTTATTTTACCCCCGGGCCGTTGCTCGTCAGAGTGTTGGTCCAAACTGTCACCGCCGCTTGTGGCCACTTGTGGCAACTCGGGTTGGCTTAACCGAAGTTTGGACAATCCGTGCCCCGAGACCGAGATATGTGCAGCTCCTATCAGATTTGTCGGCACATCCGGCGGCTTTGCTGGTCTTGTTTTATTGTTGTGAATGTCTTGTAGCCGGATTCCGAGACTGATCGGGTCTTCCCGGGAGAAGGAATATCCTCGATCGCGAGAGCTTATCATGGGTTGTTGGGACACCCTCGCAGGTTTGAACTTTCAAAGCCGTGGCCCGCGGGTTATGTGGCAGATGGGAATTTGTTAATGTCCGGCTAGAAAACCCGGTTGATCTTAATTAAAATACACCAACCGTGGTGCGAATCTGGAGTGCTCTTTTTCGGGTTGATCGAGAGGAGAACACGGTTTCGGGTTATGTTTGACGTAGTAGGAGTTCAGGATCACTTCTTGATCATAGTTGTTCGACCGTGTTTTGCCTCCTCTTCTCGCCTCTTTTTATGTGATGTTAGCCACCATATATGCTAGTCGCTTGTCTGCAGCTCCACCTCACTACCCTGTCCTACCTTTTAAGCTTAAATAGTCTTGATCTCATGGTGTGAGATTGCTGAGTCCCCGTGACTCACGAGATACTTCCAAAACCAGTTTGCAGTGTGCCGATGAAACTGCAGGTGATGATCCGAGCTCAAGGAGGAGCTCGATGAAGATCTTGTTCATTGTGTTGTTTCGCTTCAGCTGATCAAGAGGGAGCCCAGCTTGGGACGATCGGGATCCGTGTAGCATTTGGGGTAGTCTTTTTTATTTTGGTTCCGTAGTCGGACCTTGATTGTATCTGTATGATGTAATGTTTTACTCATGTATTGTGTGAAGTGGCGATTGTAAGCCAACTATGTATCTCTTTCCTTATGTATTACATGGTTGTGTGAAGATTACCTCACTTGCGACATTGCTTTCAATGTTATGCTCTAAGTCGTGCTTCTCGACACGGGGAGATATAGCCGCATCGAGGGCGCTAAGTTGGTAATCGAGCCTTCCCGACTTAGGAGCCCCCTACTTGATTGTTTGTCGACGTTGTTGAGTCTAGAATGGAAAATGTTTTGAGTCTTAGGATTATATATATCGGAGAGTAGGATTTTTACTACCTCACCTTCTCGCCGCCCGGTGAGGTATCCCGACGAGAGTTTTGACTTTTCTTCTCAAATTTCACTAAAATTTTTTTAGGATCACGCGGGTATCTTGGAATCGCTCCGATGGTTTTGTGACGAGAACATTGTTCTTGGTGCCTCCCGACATTTAGGGTTGTGGCAGTGTCCCGGGAGTTGAGCTCCGAGGTGTTGTCGCCACAATTTTATCGCTGCAGCTTCGAATACCGAGTTTTACCGACATCGAAATCTTTTGTGCAGTTGTTGGTGAGATAACCTCGATAGCCCAAAGATCGTATGAAAAGGGAGTATTGCCATGACTTGTATAACGGATGCTTTTCAAGGTCGAGGTAAACGATTTTGAGGATTTTTGGTTATGTGTTGACGGATGGATACAATGATCTAGGTATTGTTAGTTTGGGTGATATATTTTGTGTCCTCGTATCCCCAACACCATATTGCATAACCAGAAAGTTTCGGAGTTTATAGGTGGAATTCAAGTATCTCAGAGATATCTTTCCAACAAACACATGATACGATATGGGATCTATCATATGTTTGTTCCGCTTATTCTGCAAGCCAAATCTTTGTTTTTGTTCCGCTTTTGTGGTATTCAAGTTGCTTCAATGCCAAGTGTTGATTCCATACCTCATTCTAAATGGTGTTCTCATATTGCTATGTGAATACTAATCCTTCTTGATCACTTAGCTTGTCATGTCAATTCTTTTCTCAACCGCGTTTTCTTCAAGTGGATCCGATCATTCCAACATTCGCAAGATCAATTCTAAGCTTTTTTCTCAACGGTGTTCGCTTCATCCGACCCAAGTTGTTTTTGTTTTCCCGCCTCCCAACCTTTTTTCTTCAAGGACTCAGATTTCTTAATCAAGTATCCATTTTATTGAGTGAAGTTTCTTCATTCTTTTCCTTAAATGTTTTATCCGTGATTTCTCATGAAGACGCTTAAGGAAGCTTTTAACCTTATCATTGTTCCATTCTAATTTTCTTTCCGTGGATTTAAGTCAAGTTTTCGTGTTGATCATATCTTTTCTTGTTTCAAATGTTTTCTCATGCCGTGCACCTCTTAATCATTCACTTCTTGTTATTCAATTGTTCCGAGTGTTGAAGATATCTCGTAAGATTCTAGTTTCCATTCTCAATTCACTCAAGTTCTTTT
>JAHIAM010008247.1:0-14365 GCA_021605205.1 Aegilops longissima | reverse complement strand
GAGTCCCCGATTCGTCATAGACTTAAACTTCCAAAACTTCTTTGTGATTTTCGGTCCGACCGATCCTCCATTTCGGTCATACCGAGATTAGTAAGTCGATCTAGGTTTTCATCTCGGTGCAACCGATTTGTACTTTTCGTCACACCGAGTTGCTATAACTGTTCACAGTTTGCATCTCGGTGCCACCGAAGTTGTACCACTCGGTCACACCGACGAGGTCGAGCTATATATATCGCACGGCAAAATTTGGAAAACTTTCTCCGAATCTTCTCGCCCGTGCATAGATCTCTCTGCCAACTTGGTCTACGGATCGTCGACTTCGTCGCCAGCTGCCTTCTGTCGCTGGTCTCCGCTGCCGTCAACGGAATTCTCCTCCGCCGTTGCCGCCGTAGCGAGTTCCCGCCGAACTAGGGTATGAACTCGATCACAGTGCTTTCCTCGTCCGATTCTCAGCACATTGTGTTCATTATGCATCTTGCCACAATTGAAACACTCCTATCCAGTCAAATAAATCCTTAGAATAGTTGCGATTCAAAAATTTAGGGTTAGGTTTCTGCCAAAACCATCTCGGACCCACCGAGTTGAAAAACTCGGTCCCACCGATTTGGCTAATGCCATTGTACTAGTAAGTCTCGGTCTGACCGAGAATTGCTAATCGGTGTGACCGATTTCCGAACTTTGTGAAACCCTAGCAGTCTCGGTGCCACCAAACTGTGACTCGGTCTGACCGAGTTCACTAGTTTAGGTTCCAAAACTGCTTCGGTATCACCGAGTTTGAAAATCGGTAGATCTGAAATGTTTTCAGTGGGAAACTAAAACTAAGTTTTTTGAATCAATCTTTTGCAAAAATCTCTGCATTTTGTGATTCTCATCCACTCTACCTCATCAATAACTATTCACAGGGTCAGCAGTCAATTGAACAAATGTCGGACCAAAGTGATAGCTTAACAAATCAAGAGCAGATCCAATTGAGCGAGGGCACTAGTCCCTCAAGCAGCTCAGATGAGGGGAGCAGAAGCACTCCGAGCAATTTGCCCAAGGCTGCCACAAGGACAAGAAAGAAGAAGACCTCAGAGTCTGAGGATGAGGATTATGTGGCAGTTGAGGATGAGGCAAGCTCCAAGAACAAAGTGCTCAAGAGGGAGTTCAGTTCATCTGCAGTGCAGCCTGGTTTGAAAATCAAAAGGCCAGCAGGTAGACAACCAATGTCCAAAGCCAGAGTGTCTACTCAAGCTCCTTTGGAATATCAACCCAAAGAGCATGTTGCTGTAGAGGGAAAGAAAAGAAAAGAAAGGGTCAAGAAGACCATGGAAAGAGAGATAGGGAAGCCTTCCATGATGGAAGAGGAGGAAGAAGAAGAGGTTGCAGAACCAGCACCCAAGGCACAAAAGCTGATGGGTGATGCTATCAAATCAGGGGCTGCAACTTCCAAGCCCAAAGCTGTCCCCAAGCCCAAGAATGCACCCAAGAGGAATACCAGAGCATACCAAAGAGCTGAAAAGAACAAGGCCCCAATGCACGAGGTTGAAGTGAAGAAGATGAAGAAGGGCAGGTCCTAAGGAAGCTCAAACCCAAGATCCTGACCACAATGATGCTCATCCTGTGGCTGAAAACATGAAGATCAGGAGAGATAATGGGTTGAGGCTATGGACAGAGTCAGATCCATATGCCACGAGAAGAAGAACTGTTGTGGACTACAGGTTCCACACCAAGGAGCAGCAGGACTTTTATGAGACTATCTTGCTGGATAAGAAGCCCATAGTTTGCGATATGAGCTGAGTCAACTAGACCTACATGAAGGAGAACGCAGAACACTACCCTGGAGTATATGAAAGCTTCAGTGCATGTGGAGTTGCTGATTTTGTTGGGCAGAAGCTCACCAACTGGAACGATGAACTCATCATGCAATTCTACTCCACAGCACATTTCTATCCAAATGGCAGGATAGTGTGGATGTCAGAAGGAACCAGATATCAGTCTACCATAGAGGAATGGGCAAGTTTGATCAATGCCCCAAAGTAAAGTGAGGATGACCTGGAAATTTATGGTAAGAAGAAAATGGATCATAACTCTATGTCACACATGTACAAGGAGATCCCAGATGATGCACTTGATACCTTCAAGTTTGGATCAGTCCATTTTCTGCTGTCAGGGCTGCCTACGATCAACTGGATCTTAAGGCATACTCTATTGCCCAAATCAGGTGACCATAACATGATTAGAGGGCATGCAATCAATTTTCTTCATGTTTTTGATGTGCCTCAGAAATTCAAGGTCATGAGCCTCATAGTCGAGACAATTAAGAGGACAGCAGCAGATCAGAAGAGGAGCTGTGGATATGCCCCATAGATTCAGGAGTTGATAAACTCGAAGATGGGCACAGGAAGGTATCTATTGGATAAGGAACACATGGTTCTCTATCCTGAATTTGAGAACAATCGAGTTGTCATGACTGAGAACGAACCATCATCAGTGCAAGCTCAGGAGAGAAAGGAGAAGGCAAGGCAAGAGAAAGCTGCAAAGATGCCCACTCAAGCAGAGGCATCTGATTACTTTCTGAAGAACAAGCAGGAGCAGCTTGGTTACTTAATAGCATCAACTCTGCGGATTGAGAAGGGGTTGGCCACCTAACTCAAAACCAGGAGAGCACGGAGAGAATCATGGAACAAAATTCTATGATCTTGATGTCAAAGTGACTGAGATTCATCGGTGTGGAGCGATTACAAGATGATATGCAGGAGAGGAAGGGCAAGGCGACAAGCGATGCATTTTCCAGAGTGCCTAGAGCTCGGAGGTCACTGCAGTGCCAACTCCGGACACGAGCCACTTCTTCAGCTCCAGCTATAGCTCCAGCTCAACCAGCTCCAGCTCCAACCTCTTCAGTTCCTACCACGTCTACTGATGTGTTCATCCTTGGAGTCCTGTCTACACCACCACTAGAAGACCAAGCCTGAGATACGACATAGTGCTATGCATTTTCTAGGAACTTTTTGGTAACTTGTTGCCAAAGGGGGAGAAAAATGTATAGATCATAGGCTTCGAGAGAGAGAGATTTGCTTTTGTTCTCTCTTGTCTTCTTGGTTGAACTTTATTTGCATTTGATTGCTTGAGATACTATGCATTACCTATGAGACATTGATGATCATGTGTTTGATCATAAGCTACACTTATGCTTTTATGATATTACCTTATTTATCCTTATATGATCATTCACTGTGCTTGGTGATGAGTGCATGTATTCCATCGTTATTATTTTGAGCGCTCCACCAAGATGTATGTGACATGGAAGAGTAACCCATGAGCCTAATTTCTTGTGGATTTGCAATCCAAAGCAAATCTTAAGATATGCAAAAATTTAGGGGGAGCTCTTGCTTATCACATACTTCTCAAAGCGACGATGTTTTTCAATTTTATTATCATTTGTTGAAGCTTTGATCTATATGTTGTCATCAATTACCAAAAAGGGGGAGATTGAAAGTGCAACTATCCCTAGGTGGTTTTGGTAATTCATAACAACATATAGCTCATTGAGCTAATACTATTCCAAGATGAATATTTCAGGAAAGCTCAATGAATGGCATGGCATGGATGATGAAAGTGGATCCCTCAAAATATTAAGGACAAAGGATTGGCTCAAGCTCAAAAGCTCAAGACTCTACATTTTACATTTTAGTGATCCAAGATCACATTGAGTCTATAGGAAAAGCCAATACTATCAAGAAGGGATGAGGTGTTGCTTAATGAGCCTCTTGCTCCATGTGCTTAGTGATATGCTCCAAAATCCTCCACTACTTTCTCACATCCACATATGACCTAAACCCAAAGTCAAACTCGGTCCTACCGATTCTTTCTATCCGGCGCCACCGAGTTCAAATGTCATAGCCACTGCCACAAACCCTAGGCAAATCTGTTTCACCGATAGGGATCTCGGTCTCACCGAGATGGGATTGTAATATATCTGTTTCCCTTCGTAACGTTTCGGTCTAACTGAAGTGAGCGATCGGTCCCACCGAGATTACAATGTAAACTCTCTGTTTCCCTTTTGTAACTTTTCGGTCTCACCGAAAGAGCAAATCGGTCCCACCGAGTTTACCTGACCAACTCTCTGGTTAGCTAATTACCAAATTCGGTCTCACCGAGTTTGTGTGATCGGTCTCACCAAGATTACGTTATGCCCTAACCCTAACCATATCGGTCCTACCGAGATGCATGTCGATCCAATCAAAACCCTAACAAATACTAGGTTTACTAAATCGGTCCGACCGAGTTTGATGATTTGGTCCCACCGAGTTTGGTAAATTGTGTGTAACGGTTAGATTTTGTGTGGATGCTATATATACCCCTCCACCTCCTCTTCATTCGGAGAGAGAGCCATCAGAACAAACCTACACTTCCAACTTACTAGTTCTGAGAGAGAACCACTTACTCATGTGTTGAGGCCAAGATATTCCATTCCAACCATATGAATCTTGAACTCTAGCCTTCCCCAAGTTGCTTTCCACTCAAATCTTCTTTCCACCAGTGTAACATCCCAAAATTCTAAATTTTGGAATGTTATAATAAATAGATAGATTTGATTGATTGTTTGATTGATTGTGTGAAATTGAGTGAAATTCGAAACTTTTTGAAAGTTAAATGAGAGGGAATAAAAGGACTTTCCCAAACTTTCATTTTGCATTCATGATCTCCATGAATTCAAATTTTTTTCACCACAAAACCCTGGAGAGAAGATGACATGACTTCTTCCATTAAATATTTGAATTTCATTTGGAAAATATTTCCAACCCAGGAACTTTATGCAACTCAATGATTTTCACGAGCGAAGATAAAATGACTTCTTCAAAACATATGAAATATGAGTTGGGAGTTTCAAAGAATTAAATTCAAAGTTCTTTTGAATTTATTTTCAATTTGGAGTTATTTGAGTTTTATTCAAATTATTTTTCTCCAAAAATAAAATATATGGAAAATAGGGTAACATGATTCCCTACATCAGAAAATTGGAGAGAAATAAATTTTAATTAATTTTGGTATTTTTAAAATGATTTTTACTGGATTTTACTAGAGCAGAAGCACTCTTTGTTTTAATGGAATTTTTGTGTATTTTATTTGACTCCAGAAAAATGTTCAACTTGTAGGAAATCTTTTTCGGAAAATTTTGATATATAATATGCCTATATAAAATTATAATTTATTTTATTTATCCGGTTTCCTTCTGCTTCTATTAAAAAAACTGTATGTGCTTCCCATATTTATTTATCGCCTACATGCGCAGTATAGTAGCTTCAAGCGCCCCATTGTTTTTTTTCTCTCTTAAGTGGGCCAGGCCCAGCCGGCCATAATGCTTCCCCATTTTTTTTTCTCTCCATAGTTTTTTTTCAATTTCATAAAAAAAACTGCAGCGCCGTGTACGTGCGCGCGCAGCCGGCCCGTGGTGCTTTTAGCCCATGCGGTTCCCCGTTTATTTTATTTGTTCGTCAACGTTTAGTCCCACATCGCCTAGCCTTTAACCCCTAAACCTCTTTTCCACCTATAAATATAGACCCATAGAGCCTCCAAAAATTATCCATTGCGGGTTAAATCAATATTTTGGTTTGACTAGCTAAAATTATTTTTTAACTCTCCGGCGCGACTTCTGGAAATTATCTCTCTCTCCAAAGTTGTCTGTTCTTTGCCTTATAAATCTTTCTTCGCTTTTTCTATACCTATGTAGTTTATTATTTTCTAGACTAGTATGATCTCTTCCTTCAAGATTGAGATGAATCGATGTCGGTCGATGGTTAATTAGATTACTAATTTGTCTCTGAATTTATACATGAGACCTAAAATTCTTTTAGCCTTTTTTCTTCCGTAAAACAGCTTGGCCCTGATTTTTTAAATAGCCATAACTTTTTACTCGTTCATCCAAATTAGATAAAACCAGCGCCTATAGTTTCGTCTTGTTTTCACCTATCTAGTTAACCTGTCACGTCAACTTTTTGAAATTTTCAAATTTTGAAATTTGTTTAGATTTATATTCAAACTTCTTTTGTTCATAACTTGAGTTCCGTAACTCCGTTTGAGTTGATTCTTTTTGCAAAGCGAAGCTCTTGACCTAAACTTTCTGATAAGGCCAAATCCACCTAATCTTGGTACTGTTAGAAACTGTTTTATGTTGCAAGAGTTATTTGCTTGTTTTCGAAGTTTTTCGAATCGTCTTCTTCGTTCTTTCTGATCTTTTGAGTGATTGCTTATGTGTGGTTACTATTGATTGCTTACGATAGATTGACCGGAGTGGGTAGACCTATCAAGAGTTTTGAGTGCGAATCATCTTCATCAACAGTACAGGCAAGTAACACTTTGATCATACTCATTTCATACCCAGTTTTTATGCATTAGCTCAATCCTCAAACATTGCATGATTAGGATGTCATTAATTTGTGGGTTGGGAAGTAGTAGTTGAGGTAGAACCTATTGCCCTGTTACTATCAAACCCTTGGGAGTTACTTCTACGTGTTGCTTATATTGCTATGCTATGCTCGTAGACGTGGTTTGGGTTTGAGTGTATTCCATGACAGATGTGAGATTGTTAATTAATGGTTTAACTTAAGGTGGCAACTTTAATACACATCTTGGTGGATTGAGGCACCTGGGGAACCCAGTGTTGTCTGTTTTATTTTTGGAAATCCCGGGGTACCCGTGTGATCTCCTATGGACCGCCACCCAGGCTCAAAGGGAACTGAGTTCATTCATGCTAGAAACTTCTGTGTGCAGCCACAAGCTATTATGGGCTCTAGCATAGTTGAGTAAGTTACGTGAAGCTCTTGAAGAGGTAGATCAGCAGGTAGTGGGTTTGTAGGTTTGGTATGGTCTGCCCGGAGTAAAGAGTTAATGTTTCTGAAAGACTGTTTCTCGGTCATCCGTTTCTCAAACATCATGTAGTGCGAGAAATCCAACAGAGGCGATCGAGTCTTGTGGGGAAAAGTGCGCAAACCTCTGCAGAGTGTACAATCTAATCATGGTTAGCCGTGTCCCCGGTTATGGACAATCTTGAGTATCTAGTACTTGGAGTATCTTAAGTATCTCATCATATTACTTAAATTAATTTGTTGGGTTAATGATTACTTTTAATTGGGGTTGAGAGGGGGTTTACCTTCTTAATATTTTATCAACCAACTTTGTAGTTAAATAAAATATATTCCTTTGTAGTAGGGAAAATTTGGCTTTTCGCAAAAACTATAACCATAGAGCTTTCCACCAGCCAAATATGCATGTAGTGATAGTTATTATTCATCATTATCCTATGGTGTGAATTTGCCAGTACATTCAATGTACTGACCCTTTGTGGCTGCAACGTCTCATGTTACAGGATATCTTATGACGAGTAAGTGATACGTTAGGGTTACGATTTCTACACTCAACTTTGCCGTTGGTGTTGATGGGAATCCACAACCTTGTTACTTCCGCTATTTGGATTGAGGTAATAGTATTTACGTTACTTTATACATGTGATTTACCTCTGTTATAAATCCTCGAGTACTGTGTGTGTCAACATACCGATCCAGGGATGACACCTAAGCATAGAGACTTGACCTCTGAGGTCGGGTCGCTACAACCAGATCCAAATCCTGTGAGAGAGAGTTGAGTGTTGGGGAGACTATCATTTGAAGCACAAGAGCAAGGAGTTCATCATCAACACGCCATTTATTACTTCTTGGAGAGTGGTGTCTCCTAGATTGGCTAGGTGTCACTTGGGAGCCTCCAACAAGATTGTGGAGTTGAACCAAGGAGTTTGTAAGGGCAAGGAAATCGCCTACTTCGTGAAGATCTACCGCTAGTGAGGCACGTCCTTCGTGGGCGACGGCCATGGTGGGATAGACAAGGTTGCTTCTTCGTGGACCCTTCATGGGTGGAGCCCTCCGTGGACTCGCGCAACCGTTACCCTACGTGGGTTGAAGTCTCCATCAACGTGGATGTACGATAGCACCACCTATCGGAACCACGACAAAAACATCCGTGTCTCCAATTGCGTTTGAATCCTCCAAACCCTTCCCTTTACATTCTTGCAAGTTGCATGCTTTATTTTCCGCTGCCAATATACTCTTTGCATGCTTGCTTGAATTGTGTGAAGATTGCTTGACTTGTTCAAAAATAGCTAAAATCTGCCAAAGTCTAAAATTGGGAAAAGGTTAGGTTATTATTGGTCAAGTAGTCTAATCACCCCCCCTCTAGACATACTTCAATGTCCTAAAAGTGGTATCAGAGCTTTGGTCTCCATTTGCTTTGATTTTCATAGCTTTTGGTGGTCATAGCCTTGGTTTCACAACCTAGGAGAGTATGGCGTCTAGCGAGGGAAATTATCTCCGTAGAGGTCCTTACTTTGATGGCACTAATTTTGCTAGTTGGAAGCATAAGATGAAAATGCATATTCTCGGACATAACCCCGTCGTTTGGGCTACTGTGTGTATTAGCTTGCAAGGTGAATTCTTTGATGGGAGAGAACCGAACTGTGAAGCTAGTGCGGAAGATTTGAAGATGTTGCAATACAACGCTCAAGCTTGTGATATCCTCTTCAATGGATTGTGCCCCGAAGAATTCAACAAAATCAGCCGTCTTGAGAATGCAAAGGAAATTTGGGATACTTTGATTGATATGCATGAAGGTACCGACTCCGTCAAGGAATCCAAGTTGGATGTGCTCCAAAGTCAGCTTGACAAGTTCAAAATGAAGGATGGTGAAGGTGTCGCTGAAATGTACTCTAGGCTTGCTCTTATCACAAATGAGATTGCCGGCTTAGGAAGTGAAGAGATGACCGATAGATTCATCATCAAGAAGATCCTAAGAGCATTGGATGGAAAATATGATCCCGACGACTCCCTCGAGCTCACCGACGCCCGGAAGCCCCGACGCACTCTCGCCGCCGCCGCCGCCGTCGCCGAGTCCGTACACATCGCGAAACCACCCCGTCCGATCTCAAATCGACGGCCTCGATTAGAACCCCCGAAGGGGTAAGTTTTTATTAGAAAACCGGCCGGTCCAATCGGTTTATTTTTAGGTTAGGTTTTTTTTATTTTAGGCCCGGTTCGTTTTAGTTAACCCTAGGGCCCGTTTAGACTATTTAACGCACAGGGCACAGTTTAGGCCCATTAGGCCTTTTTCTTTTATTTTGATTTTCTGTTAGCAGAATAGTTTCTGTTTTCAAAAATTCATATCTTTTATTCTGTTTAATATTTTTGAGTGATTCTTTTTTTGTTGGATTGCAAATTTTATGTAGTTTCTGTAGAATATATATTTAGCTATGTTAAAATTAACTAAAATTGCTTTATTTTAGTTTTAGTCAGAACAGTAAATCTGCTATAACTTTAGTTAGAAAAATTACTTTTGCATGATCCTTTTTGCCCCAACTTTATTTTGACATTGCCAAACCCTAGAAATTAACTTGAGTATTTTAGGATTAATAAATAATTAGTTCTAAGCAGAATCTTAATAATCCTAATTAATTAACTAGTTCTGTTTTCCTAATAAATTAATTAGTAAATAAATTTATTTTTAACTTGGGATTAGTTATTCTAGGTTAGTTTCTGTCATTCTAGTAGATGAACTTTTATTTATGATTAATAAAAGTTTTAATTTATTCTTCTTAATAGAAATTGGATTAGGCCTAAAATGAGTTTTATAATAGCTTTTTAATTAATTCTTTTTGCTCCTAGTTGCTTAGTGAAACCTTTTCTGTTAAGTTAACTTAAAACCATGATTAGGTTATATTAAGGAATTTTTGTTATATAAAAACTATTTTAGTTATTGTTTGGAGTAGGGAAAAACTTGAATTGGTTTCTTTGAGTTTTCCTTTTTGGATTTGGTTTTGGTTGTTTTGTTGTGTTATGTTACTTTTGTTATGTTGTGTTAGGTGATCCTATTACTTTGTGCTTATTGTGTTATTGTTTGTCTCGGTAGAGTTTTCGGAGTGCGAAGCTTGCTACTACGACTCTTTAGCTTACGAGGATCATCAGCAAGGCAAGTTTTGATCATGTTATTTCTATACCTATGTTTTTTGTGCATTAGTAGTTGTCACCACCACACCATGCATGCAGTAGTGAAATCTTGAAGTCATTAAACTTGAGTAGTATCATGTGGTAGGATGAACCAATCCCTTGTTACCATGACCCGGGACGTAGTAGTTACTTTGCTATGCTCGTGACGGGTTTTGGGTTGAGTGAAATTCATAAGCAAGATGTGAGAGTCAATGATGATGACAACCCCATGAACTACAATGATCAAGATGGACTTGGAAAATCACTCTTGGGTGGAGGACGGTTGACGGGCACCTGGAGCACCCAGTGGTGGCGGGATGCATGGAGAAGCGCCATGACATCCTCGGAAAGCTTCACCCAGCCACGAAGAGAAGGATGGATGCCCCATGACCGAAGCTTACATGCAGCCGCAAGCCATTATGGGCTCTGGCTGGGTTGACCCTAGTAGTGACGCTGGGACGGCGGTACTACGAGAAGTAGACGAACGGTAGGATTGGATGGGTACGGCGGTGGCGGAAGAACTCTTTGGAAGACCTGTTTCATTCTGTCCGTCTTCAAACACCATGAAGTGCGAAGACTTTAAAGGAGGGAATGATTCTTGCGGGAAAGTCGCAACCCTCTGCAGAGTTAAAGATCTAATCGATTAGCCGTGTCCCGATTACGGACATTTGAGCCTCTGGAACTTGGAAGTATTCGGATATCTCAACACTAAAACTAATGAATTAATTTGAGGGCTTTTATGACTTAATAATTGGGAGCGAGATATTGGTTGGCGGAACCATCTCAATAACTACCAACAATTGTAGTAATTTGCAAGCAAGTCCACTGTAGTAGGATAAAATTTGCTTTTCGCAAAATGATAAAACTTAGAGCTCCATAGCCAAAATGCATATAGAGTTAGTAACTTTATTATTGTTATTCTTCATGACTTGCCGACTTATTCCAAAAGCTGACCTACATGGCTGCAACGTATTATGTTGCGTAGATATATTCGATCGAGGAGTGAGGCTACGCTCGCGCTTGGCGATTGCCCTTTGAGTCGGATGGACTCGCTTATCTTCGACGCTCCGCAGCATTAGTAGTTTATTTCTCATGAGTTGGCCTTGAGCCAAATTTATTCCCTTGTAATAAAGACTCTATATGAGAATCGTTTAATGATATTCAGGTGTGATTGAACTTTGATTACTTTATCGATGTCTTGAGTACCAAAGATGATCTTGGGATGGTATGCATACGTAGATTTGACCGATTTTGGGTCGGTCGCTCAGAGATGGTATCGAGCACACGCTGACCGTAGGATCGTAACCCCTAGGATCGGAAAGCCATAGCGAGACCATTTACTTTTATCCTTTTCATTCTATAATTCTCCCTGTTCAATTCGACTCTTCTCCCTTTGCAACATTCTAGATGGCGTCGAGTTCACCCCAGTTTTGCTACGGAGTTCTGCCACCCGATGAGGCGATGCCCTTCGAAGAAAGCTGGTCCAGATGGTGAAGCAGCGAAGATAGCTCTGCCTCGATCACCGGAAGCCAACCAATGCACTTCCGACGGACACCGCTCTGAGATTGAAGTGCATATCCTGGGAGAACCTTTGGAGGACACACGGAGCCTATCAACTTTGAGTTCACCGAGTTCAACTGGATCATCGGAAGGGACGTGGCGATCTATCGAGCACTTGGACATCTCCGAGAGGAGTACAGGGCCGAGCTCGATCACTCAGACCTCGCCATGGTTTCTCGCAGGGCAAGGAATGGAGATATCATCCGTACCATTGAGGACGATTCCACTCTCTCGTACATCCAGGACTTGGAGTGTCTTCTCAGGAAACGGGAGATTCAGACTCGCCGTAACTCGAAGACACACCGGAAGCTTTTGTTCCGCGAACTGGAACTGGAGGAGAAGGCACGCGCAGACTTCCTTGGCCATGAGGAAGAAATCACGGACTTCATGGAGATAGTCGACGACCTGAAGATGAAGCTTGCCGCGATAGAGGAAAAGATGGACTTGGGAGAGGACCTTTACCCGAGTGGAGATGAAGCACCCCTCGTGAGCAATGATCAGGATTTCGAAGGGAGTACCACGGAAGGAAACCCCAAGAGGAGGCGCCACTGAAGAAGACTTTTTAGTCGACCACCATGTTATCTTTTACTTTTTCGTCGATCAGTTAGGCCAATGTTTTCCCTTCGATTAGTCATGAGCTTTTGTAATCGAGTTTGAACAATGTTTGAGTGGAATGAATAAATGATTGGTGTGTTATGATTGTGCATTCATATGGGTAGTGTATTTCTCATAGACCATTGTTCTATTCTAATCTTCTCACCCACTCCAAAACGCCAGATGCCTCCGAGACGTGACACTGGTTTCCCGCCGGAACTCACCCAGCTGCTCCAGCAGCAAAATGCATTGATGCAGCTCCTTATTCAGAATCAGAACAACACCGCCAACAATCCACCGCCACCACCACCACCCACTGTGGACAACTTGACTCAATTTCTGAGGTTGAATCCGCCAGTGTTCTCTAGTAGCACTGAGCCGATTGTGGCGGATGATTGGCTCCGCAAAATCGGAAGAGAGCTAGTCACCGTTGGATGCACCGATCTTTGAGAAGGTGCGCTTTGCAGCGCATCAACTGGATGGACCTGCAGCTTCTTGGTGGGAGAATTACACCGCCACTTTTCCCATTGGTGCCATCACTTGGGATCAATTCCAGCAGGCCTTCCGACCGCTCATGTCTCACTGGAGCCATGAGTGCGAAGAAGCGTGAGTTCCGCAACTTACGCCAGGGAACCGTCTTGTGGCACGATACATGGATGAATTCAGCAAGCTCGCTCGCTATGCCCTCGATGATGTGGCCACAGATGCCACAAAGCGGAGAAGTTCCTTGAGGGACTCAATGATGAACTGAGCATGCAGCTGATTGTGGCTACTTTCAACAACTACCGGGAGCTGGTAGACAAGGCCACCATTCTTGAAGGCAAGCAGCAGATAGAAAGCCGCATAGCGGAAGTACAGCCGGGGAAGCACAACTCGGGAGCTCAGCGAAGCCCGTTATGCACCGTACTCGGGAGGGCACACCCATCATAACCATGGAGGTCATAACCATGGAGGAAATGGGAACAATCGCAGCCAGGACAACAAGTCGGGCCATGGCAATGGCAATGGAAGTGGTAATGGCAATCAGCACCGTTCTGCCCGGCTCAAGGATCTGAGCCACATCACCGCTTCAAGTGCGGAAGACAGGGGCACTACGCCACCGACTGCCGGAGGCCAAGCAGAGGAATGGAAATGGCAATGGAGGCTCGAAGAAGAAGCCAAATCCGTTCCCTCGTGCTCGGGTGAACCACATCGGCGTGGAGGGCGTCTATGATCAGCCGACAACCTCGTGGTTGGTAAGTTTTATTGAATTCACGTTCAGTTTTGGTTCTCTTTGATTACGGTGCAACGATTCATTCATATCAAGGGTAGTTGTGGAAAAGTGCGGGTTGCGACTAGAACCCTTAGAAGCCCCTTCGCGTCGGGCCCGCAGGAGGAGAAATGATGGCGGCGTGGCTGTCACTGCAACCCTCAACATCGGGAACCATAAATTTCCGTGGACCTCATAGTGTTGGAAACTCAGACCTTGGATGTAATCCTAGGCATGGATTGGTTGTCAAAGTTTGAAGGAACATTGATCGTGCTCAAAGTCTATTCTGCTCACCACCCCGGAGCGAAGAGGATCAAGTATGTAGCCGAGCACACCCGATGAAGAATCAGTGCATTCCCTCACGGGAGTTGTTCAGAGGAAGTGCCAGTGGTGCAAGACTTTCCGATGTGTTTCCGGAGGAATTACCAGAATGCCACCGACAGGACATTGAATTTCTGATCGAGTTATTGCCCGCACAGCCCCAATATCCAAGAGGCCTTATCGGATGCCACCAAATGAGTTGAAAGAGATCAAGGATCAAATAAATGAGTTATTGGAGAAAGGATATATTCGTCCAAGCTCATCACCTTGGGGAGCCCAGTTCTTTTGGTAGAGAATAAGGATGGAAGCTTGAGGATGGTTGTGGATTATCGTGCATTGAGCGAAGTAACCATCAAGAACAAGTACCCCGCCGATGATCAATGACTTGTTTGATCAGCTTGTTGGAGCCAAGGTATTCTCTAAGATCGATCTTGATCGTGGTATCATCGATTGAAGATTCGTGAAAAGCATATACCCAAAACAACATTCACTACGGTATGGTTTATATGAGTATACCGTCATGTCATTTGGATTGACTAATGCTCCTGCATACTTCATGAATTTGATGAACAAGGTGTTCATGGAATATCTGAACAAGTTTGTCGTGGTGTTCATCGATGATATATTGATT
>JAHIAM010008245.1:0-16647 GCA_021605205.1 Aegilops longissima | reverse complement strand
TTCAACTGCTCAAGACCCCTACGCTATGCATGGGCCTCCTTTATATGTTTCAAGGGTCTCCGGCTGTGGCAACGAGACAAGGGCAAAATGGAAAAGAGTACAGTTGCTACAGCCATTGTACGTTGTATCATACCTAACCCCTGACGGCAGGGGACAGGCATTAAATGCCCGCTGCTATGTCGCCTTCAAACAAGGCGTAAACAGATCGCTGTAGGTTTCACCGCTGCACACGATGGCAATCTTGTCAGCTGGCTATTGTTCAAGGGCCGCTGGTCAAGACAGCCTTTCTACACGCTGCTACCGGAAAGGTCCTGTATTTACATCGCTGGTGGATGTGCTGGAGCGCAGAACAGAGTGGTAGCTCATGCGGGCAAGCTTCTTTGTCGCGTTGTTGCCTTGTCGCCCCTGGAAGCTTGTCGCCATCGGGCTTTCCCGAAGCTCCTCTTGCCGGGCCTTGTCTCCTAGGTGCCTTGTTATCTTTTGCCGGCAAGCTCCTCTTGCCTGGGCTCTTTGTCTCTTGACTTAAATACTTTGTTCTTGAATGGCTCCAATGGAGCCATGGAGGACCTTGGCGGTCACCAGCAAGCCTTGCCGCTGGGTGTTGCGTTGACGTCGCGCACTAGTTCGGATACTAGGGTACCCTACTCTAGTATTAATCGATGTGAGCCCCGGCTCGGGCCACACACTCGCAAAGCCGAAGCAAATGGCCAGGCTCCAAACAGGGCACGGCACGCACGGGCTCGGTTACGCCATAACTCACTCGATCTTCCACGCCTCTTCACGAATGGTTCAAGCGCTATTTAATGCATCGCGGGAGAGATCGTGGTTTTTTATTCTAAAGGCGGAACGCCTGCCGCTCTCCCTTTATAGGTGGGAAACAGGCAGTTCGCCACCTCGCCATTTGTCAGTCTAATTCGAAAACCTCCGCCTGCCCCTCTTCTTCCCAAGTTCCAGAGAGCAGCGCCCGCCTATCGCCACTTCAGCATCACCGACGCCGTCAACTCCCCACCACCTCCGCCATGGTCTCGAAGTCGATAAGGGAAGGGGCGAAGTCGGCGAGGCGCAGCGCTTTCGGGCGCTGGGCGAAGGAGCGGCCATCTCCCCCCATCGCTCGCCAGGGATCCGAGGGAGAACTACTACCTCTCTCGTCGACAGAGACGCTGAAGCGATCCGCAAGACAAAGGCACTCCCCATTGCCGCTGCTGACCTGGTTCGAACGGGTATCCTTCTTCAAGGCTTCTTTCATCATGGCTCGCCACCTTCTCTCAATTCTTCATGATATCATGAACATTCCACGGGTTCCGGCCCTTGACTTCAATTTCCAATGCTGTCTCGATTATGGCAGCTTTCGACATCTTTTGCGAAAACTTTGTCGAGTCCACCCAAACGTAGCTCTCTTCCACCACTTCTTCATGCCCCGGTCGAGAGATTTAGAGCCACTTGTCGGAGGAATCGCTGATCTCAAGGATCGGCAAGAAGGAAGTTTATCTCGGAGGGAGAGTCTGCAGAAGTGGGAGGAATGGAGGCAGATTGGTGTTGGATTGTTGACGAGAACCCGCAGCCCTTTACCGCCAGCCGCTAAACTCTCATTAGTGCGCTGCAACGATTGGAGCAACGTGGCTCTCAAGATGCTAGGCTGAAGATTGCCGCCACCAATCTCTTCGCTTTAGACTTGCTGGTGCTCATCAGAACCGCTACATGCAGACTTCTTCGCCATCCGCACGCTTCTTGCAGAGGGAGGAGACTCCTCGGAGTTTCGTAACGCGACAGATATCATGAGTCTCTGCCTCGCCTTAATTTCAACTTCACTGTTTTGAACTTGACGCGATGCTCTTTGAGCTGTTCAAGCCCGACCTGCACCATCCCCGAATGTTCAGCTTGCCGAGGCGAAGTTCTCACAGTAACAATTCTCACCAATCACATCCGCAGGTGATGCCACAGCGACTCAGCATGGAATCGTCCCCACTTGGAAAGAGCCTGCAGATGATGTCGCGCGGGAGTTCTTTGACAGCCTGGTAGAAGTGCCGATCCGCCTGGATGAGCGTAGAGGGCCTCACCCACACACACCACCGACGATGAGATGCAACCAGACGCCACTGTGTCTGAAGCGGCAGTGCCGCCGCCAGCAGGGAGTTCGGATTCACCGGAGGAGGAGGAAGGGCAGAGGCGGCAGAGGCGGCAAGCCTTGTCGAGCGAGGGAGTTTGTCTTGCCAGGAGGAGCTTGCCGAGCCTCGGTTGAGCCGAGGAAGCTCACGAGGGCGCCTCCCCACCTTCAAGTAGCTTGCCAGCAGCTTGAGCCCCCAGCCTCCAAGAAGGCTTCTGCAGGTCGGGGATGTAGCGCGGGCGGCAGACGGGTTAACCACTGCTGGGCATTGCATGACGCGCTTCCATCACAGGCAAGCACTGCAGCCAGAGCTCTCACGCTGTTGCGCAAACCGAGCGGGCCTCCCACGCCATCGCTTCGCTTCGGCCAAGCTGCCAAGGGAACTCCACTCTCCGCCTCGTCGCACCGGAGGCGCAGCCAGACTTGATCTCTCCAAGGCTAAATTCTGACGAGGAAGAAGAAGAGTAAGTTGTGTTGTACTTGTAGTTCTTCAACTTTGTTGTTTTGTCTTATATCTGATTTGCTTCATTCTCAAACCCTTCCTTTTCGTGACGCTGGCCCAGAGAGTCAAGAGAGCCAAGGCCCCACCGACATCATCAAGGATCGAACCCACTGCAGCAGTTAGGAGGCGAGGCTCCGAGACCTCTCCTGCGTGGACCCGTGACTTTTCTCGTGAGAGCAGTCTCAGCCAGCAGCCCCCAAATAGTAAGTATATGGTTTACTTCTTTCATCTATAGCGTGTATATGGGTGCCCTTCTTTGCTGATATCTCGATCGTTGGTTTGTGTAGGAGCAGAGCAGCCCCACCAGAGTGCCCCTGCCGCCTCCTCATGCCATCTGCTTCACCACACCGCCAAGGGAGGATCCCCGCAAAGGAGCTGCCTCCCGGTGAGGCTTCTCCCAAGGGAGGCGCTCTGCAAGGGATAGCACCAGCGACCTGGTGGTTGAGACCATGCCGCAGATCCCATCGCAGGTAATCCTCTTGCCTGAAAAATTTCCTTGGGTTCTTTTTCTTCTGATTTTCTTGAATATTCGCTTGACTTTTCTTCATTTTCCGTCGCCGATCCATCCGCCACGGAGCCGATGGACACCGAGGTCGCCGCAGGGAAGACGCCATGACAATATCGACGCCAGCCGCCATCGAAGAAGAGGCTACATCGAGAGCTCGCCGCGAAGAGGTCGCCAGTCGCTGCCGCTACAGAGAGGGCGAGGGTCCGGCGATCACACCGACGCCTCGAGGTCGCAGGAGCCGCCAGCGCCATCTCACCGCACGATCCCTCCGCTGCCGCCAGAGGCCAGTTCAAGAGTCCCAGCCCGCGCTTATCTCAAGGCCGGGCGATGATGTCTTCATCAATCTCCCCAGGCGCTGGGCCCTGTGGTCCGCCAAGGGGAGACTTTGACGAAGAGCTGCTCATTCCGCTGGGCCGACGCTGGTCAACGCGCTTAAGCAGCAGCAGCGGCGAAGTCTGAGGAGCGAGTGTAGCCGAGAAGTCTGTCGCCTATCGCACCGGGACAAGCCAAGCTCGAATCCTGGAAGCGCTTTGTCGCAAGGCAGGAGCAACATTGAGAAACGCGGAGGAGCCTGGGCATCAATCAGTGAAGCCTCCGTCCTGGCAGGAGCTGGAGCGATTTTGTCGAGGGAGCGTGAAGCCTTCTTCTCGAGAAGGCTGAGTCAAGAGCAGCAAAGGCTTGTCTGAGAAGCTGTCTCACAGAAGGCGAAGTTGGCGCAGAGGAAGGTCAATCTTGACAGCTCATGGAGGAAGATCTTGCACACATGAGCAGTACATTTGCTGGGCTATCAAGGAAGCAAAGGATGCTGCCGCAGCTGCCGAGGCCGCCAAGAAGGAGCTGGAGACGAAGGTGACGAGGAGCCGGAGGCCTGAAGAAGAGCGGCGAGGAGCTTGCTGCACTCAAGCATGAGCGCAGAAGGACGCCACACTCTTGGCGTAGCGCTGCAGGTGGCTCGCTCACGAGGAGCAAGGAGCCAAAGGCCGCCAAGGACTCCAAAGCAGATCTTGAGTTGAAGCTGATCACCTTGACTGACACCTGGACGGGCGCTAAGGAGCGGGAGGTGGCCTTGTTGGAGAAGATCACAATGACGAGGCGCTGTCACAGTGCGAGTGCCGCGCTGCAAAGCACCTTCAGGATAATGTGGAGCACTCGACCAAGGTCTCGTGGATGTTGCCGCAGCCATCGGCTGTGGGAGATGGCGGAGCTGGGATGGTAGATCTGGGCATTCCTCCGATGAGCACCTCCAACTCAGCGCCAAGCTCTGCTTTGTTCTTCAATATGCAGGACTACCTCCAATGACTCGGAAGAGATCCTGAAGCAGCTGGCCGATGAGTCGCGCCAGATTCAAGTGGGAGCCCTTCGCAGGTGCCGATGAAGGTGGCCTCCATAATCCAAGCCTCAACCTCACCAACGCCCTCAAGTCCTCAGCACGGATGTCGATGTGGAGGCGCCAAGACCCTTGTCGCACTCCATTGTGGACAAGGTGAGCAAGATCAAGATGGCTGATGGCGATCAAGTAGATTAGTCAGCCTCGCTTTTTTTTCTTTTCCTTGTCCGCTAATCATGTTATGAGAACAATCTATTAGAGCTTGCAAGTTATCTTGTAATATAACTCTATTTCGGTAGTAATTGCTATGTTACTTTCCTTTACTTGATTCCTTCCTTTGTATGTTTTTGCCCCACGCTTTAGGGAACTTGTCGGCAACAGTATTTTTGTCATGAAGGCCGAGTGCTCGGACGCCGCGAGCCTGTCGGCGGTGTTGCTACCCACTTATAAGAAAACTTGTCGCAACTAGTCGCAGCTCACTTAAGTTGTTGAGCGGACTCAAACAAAGTAAGGGCGTTAACTAGGCTTAGTTGGTTCCTCCGCGCACAGGTTTTCCATACAAAGCACGGTCGCTCGAGGAAGATAACTTCAAACTTTTAAAACTAATTGCTCAAACTTTAGCAACTTAGCTTTTTCTGTCGCTTGCTTCCCTAAGGCGTGATTCTTTCTTGATCGACGCTTGGTCCACACCATTATCTTCTCCTTTCCCTGCAAACTTGTGGGCGAGGGAACCTTCCTTTCTTTTGAGAAAGAGAAAGAAGAGAAAATAAAGATATGGAGCCTTATGCTCGTTATTGCTTATCGAATAGGTGCTGCACAAAGTGTCAGATAATGCATGCAAAATAAAGTAGAAAGCATGAATTGACAAGATGTGCGAGCACATGAGCTTTACTTATGCACGGGTCTCATACCTGCTTTGTACAAAGGATTACATGCAACATCGGCAAGACTTGTATTAAAGGTGGTTGCCGAACAGGTTCCGACAACCGCGCTTCATTGTAAAACTTACGAAGATGCTCAATATTCCAGGAGTTGCTCACCGAATGCCATCTTCGGTCTCAAGGCGGATAGCGCCGTGCCTAGTGACTCGCTTCACCCGTAAGGGCCTTCCCACTTCAAGGCCAACTTGTTGGAATTCTGGCGGACTGAACGCATCAAGAACAAGGTCGCCTTCCTCGAGACTTCCGCACTAACTTTATGGGTTATGGTAGCGCGCAAAGCTTGCTGGTAACGAGCAGCTCAGAAGCGCCGGAAGATGGTCCTCCTCAAGGATCAGCATGTATCTTGTTGCGGCTGTTTGCTCAAGCTCATCATGCTGCACCGAGGTGACCTCGATACGAAGTCTGTGGGAATCGCCTTCGCTCCATAGACTAGAGCGAAAGGTGTCACAAGCGCTCGACGGCATCGCCCTGATCGACCAAAGAACCACCGAGCCTCAATCCAGCCCGTGACTTGTGCAGCCTGCTGAAAGTCTCTGGTCTTGAGCTCAAGCAAGAAGATCAGATTTCCCTCTCCGCTTGACCGTTACTGGATGAGCAACAGGTTGGCAGACTTGGCGCCAAGATCTTGGACGTATTGCATGAAGGCTGCGGCTCAGTGGGAATGGCGTGCCTGCTGGTCGGTGATGATCCGTTAGGGATCCCAAACGGCAAACAATCGACCAAGAACTTGATCGGCCGACTGTGTTGTCACCTTCCTCACCGCTTCCACTTCCGCCACTTTGGCGAACTTGTCGCATTGCAACGCATAAGTACTCAAAGCCCCGATCAGGTCGGGAAAGGGGCCGAGGATGTCGAGCCCTGCACTCGAAAATGGCCAGGATAAAGGGATCGTTCCGGAGAGCTTGAGCCGGATGGTGTATCTGCTTGAATGGAACTCGCACGCTTCACACTTGGTTACTTGTGTGCTTGCATCCGAGAGGTCTGTCATCAAAAGAAACCTTGCCGGAAAGCTTGCCGCAAGTGCTCTTGCGCCCAATGTGGTGACCACATATGCCTCCATGTATCTCTCGCCAACAGCTTCGCCCATCTTCCCGTGAATACACTTCACTTACACCGTTGAGTCTTCTTCTCGCATGCAAAGTTGTCGGGCTAAACTGGTACATACTTTGACTGCCGGGCTACTTTTTCCGCTTCTTCTTGCTCTTCGGAAGTTCTCCTGTCCTGCGGAAACGGACGATCCATCGCGGTTTGCGCCGGAGCCATGGTCGGCTTGACAACAAGGACTAAAGGCACATTCGCTGTCTGCGGAACATCCGCTTAAGGCGCGAACTCGGGCTCAGCCGAGTTGATCGTTCCCGGCAAGCTTGCCGGAGCAAAACTTGCTCGGAGCGCTCGCTTCAACGGAACAAACCCTAGGGCTGCCGCTTGCAGCATCGCTTCTCAAGATTCTTGGTGTTGATCTTGGGGACCTTCTGGACGGCTTCCGGGAGCTCACGGAAAATAGTCACCAAAATCAACTTCTTTCTTGTTCGGCCCAGCTTGATGGTGTTATAGACATGTTGAGTCAGCTTGAGCACAAAGATCCCTCGTTCCATTGTGTAACTTGAGTGCGGCGACTTTGACAAGCCATCAAGAATGTCGCTTTCGAGCTCTTGAATATATTCCATCCAGAGGTCACAAAGTGCTCTTCTAGCTTTCTCACTTCATCAACATAAGCTTCCATCAACGGACTCGATAATTTTGTTCACTTGGCGACGATGCTGTGAGTCACCCCGACAATGAGCTTTGATCCCAAGGTCCATCACGATCTCGAGACCGTAAGCAAACCTTCATACTGCAGATTGTTTGTTGCTTGCTCCTTGGGAAAGTGCATCCGACTATGTACTTGAGGTGCCTCCGTGGGTGCGATAAGCAGACGCTCAAGACGGCGCTTTGCAGAGAGAAGGCACCATCAAAGTACATTAGCCACTCTTTGCTTGCTTCCTTGACGGGATGCTCGCTTTCTCGAATTTCTTCATCCTGTGTTGGCGCCCATTCTGCTATGAACTCCGCCAATGCTCGCTTTGGATAGTTGAAGTGTTTCTCAAACTTGAGGCCAAAGCTTGACAGCCCAAAGGCCCACTGACAATCCGCCTGCCGCTTCGATTTTGCAAGATCCTTTTCAAATGAAAGCGAGTGACAACCGTGGATCTCATGTGCTTGAAGTAATGGCTAGCTTTTCTCGAGGCTATGAGAAGGCCGAAAGCAACTTCTGACACCAGAAGTACCTTGATCTAGCCCCTCAGTAAGGGAACCGGCAGTAAACCGGGCGCTACACCATCCTTTTTTCAGATCTTCTCACACGCCCGCCAGATCCATCTTTGTCGGGACCAGAGCTTGCCAGAAGTTCCTTGCTTGTCGCCGATGCTTCCGCTGGGTTGCTAGCTCATCATCCTCCTCTCCGCTATTAACGCATCACTAACCATTTGATTGGTTGCCGCTTATATACAGCAGCAACTTTCTTGTGGCTTAGGTGCGGCAAGTATTGGAGTGGAGGACAGTACTCTTCTTTTGTCCTGCAGCGCAGCCTCCGCTTCCGGAGTCCATTTCATTGACCTGCTTTTCAAAATTTTGAAAATGGCAGGCGCCACCAGATTCTAGAGATAAACCTGCCGAGAGTAGCTACGCGAACCGCAAGTTCGACATCCTTGACGCGCTGGTGCTTCAATCTGCTCAATGGCCTTGATCTTGTCGGATTGGCTTCAATTCCTCACGAGATGAAGAACCCGAGAAGCTTGCCGAGGGGACTCCAAACACGCACTTCGGGTTGAGCTTAAGGTTGATCTGGCGCAGATTTGCAAAGGTTTCATCTAAATCTTGAATCAGAGTCGCCTTTCCTTGCTTCTTGACCACTATGTCATCCATGTAGGCTTCTACATTTCTGTGTATTTGTGGCTCAAAAGCGCCATGGACTACTCCTTGCAAATGTTGAACCAAAGCATTCTTTAAACCGAAAGGCATCCGTGATGAAACAAAGATGTGCCACATGGGGTGATGAATGCGTCTTCCTTCATCCTCTTCTCGCCATGAAGATCGATGATATCCTCGAGTATGCATCAAGAAATGAAAGCAAGTCACATCCGCCGTGAGTCAACAACTGGTCGATACGTGGCAAGGAAATGGGTCTTGGGACAAGCTTTATTAACATCGGTAAAGTCGATACAAAGCCTCCATTTCCGCTTTTCTTCGCTTACGCATCACTACAGGATTGGCCAACCACGTAGGATGGAGCACCCTCCGACAAGGCCACGCTTCCCACTTTCTTGATCTCTTCGCGATGAACTTGGGCGCCTCCACCGCTCGTTTTTCGACTTTCGCTTGACAAAGCCGCATGAGGACAGAGATAGCTTAGATGGTGCTCAATTACTTTCCGAACACTGGGATGTCGACGGTTGCCACGCAAACACGCCGACGCTATTCACAGAAAGCAACGAGCGTGCTTTCCTATTTAGGGTCGAGAGGGCACCGATGGTGAAGGTACCACCTGCCGCCCTCCTGGCGATTACACCTTCTGGTCTCGTGGAGCTGCCATCGCTTTCTTGTACTTGCAGTGGAGCTCGATGGTGTCTCGACGGTAGCGCAGCACCAAGAGGTGGGCTTGCCGAGTGGGCATCGAGCTCTTGCCGGACTTGGTCTTTTCTTCCCCGGAGCTTCAGCCGCAAGTGACTTTGCGATCTGCTGCGGCTGCCGCTTCCCGGTAGATCTTGTCGCCGCAGATAAGAGCATCCTTTTGTCGCCAGGATGAGATGACACTTATCGGCCTGGCATGTTGAGCATGTTATATGCATAGTGAGAGGTCGCCATGAATTTGGCGAGGTGGACGCCAAGTATCCCATTGTAAGGCAATGGAAAGTCAGCGAACGCCGAAGTGACCCTTTCACCCTGAAGTTCAACTTGTCGCCAAATGTCACCGCAACGTGATCTTTCCTTTGGCTTGCTCCTTCCGGATTGATTCTTGAAAGTGCCGGGTCTCTTCGAGCTCGCTGTCGTGGATCCTGAGTTTCGAGCACCGCGAGGAGATCAGGTTCAAGCCGCCCCGCCACAACTAGCATCTTAGTGACCTTGAGGTTGCGGATAGTTGGTGAAACCAACATCGGCAAGCACCCGACCGCAGCTATCGATCAGGTGGTCTCAATATCAAAGATGATAGGCGCGGACCATTTCAGAGGCTTGCGTGACTGACGGATGGTTCATTGCATTGACTTCCCGCGATCCACCGCTTGAGTTGGCGGTGTGAAGTATGCGAGAAGCCCCACTGCCAACGCACAGACCTCTCGGCTTTCTCGAACTCCTGCCATCGGTCTCTGGCCATCATACATGTCTTCATCAGCTGCCGCCATCTTCTTCGTGGTCGCGCCACGGGAGGTTCGCTCCCTGCCGCTGCTTGGCCTTTGCCACAAGGCCCACCCCGCGGGGCTTTTGCCGGATCCTCCAAAGACCTTCCGGGTTTTCTCCTTGTCGCGCCGCTTGTACTCAGCCTTTTGTTGCTCGGATAAGCTGCTCGACCTTCTTGCAGCTCTCGAGGTCATGACCCTTGGTGCGTGGATCTTGCAAGATCGCTTGTTGGAGCTGGTCTGCTTGTCGGTGACCGCCACAACAAGGCGCTTAGTGCCCGCGGTAACCTCCTTGCCGGAGTTACCAACTTTGGCTTGCTTTACGCCACTCTCCGCTGTCGGACTGCTCTCGACAACCAGCACATCTTTGCCTTTCTTTTTCAGCTTGTTCCGCCGTTCTTTCTTCATAGGACCCTCACTATCGATCGATCCTCTGCTTCAGATTCTCTCCGGGAGTCTCTCCTTCCTTAGCACGTGCACACTTGTCGGCCGTGGCATAGCTCATCGACGCCTTCGATCTTGCACATCGCCATCTCCTCCCACATCCCACGGTTTTGCATGTTCGATTGAACGCGCTGATTACCGCGCATGGTGGACATCTGGGATGTTGTGTCAGACGTGGCTGAATCTCTCAATGTACTTCTAGAGGGGCTCTCCTTCCTTCGGGCGAAAGCAGATGAAGGTCACTTTCTTGGCTATGAGGCTTGTGGTCACCAGAAGGCGCCCGATAAACCTGATGGCACAGATCTCGCCTAAGAGGATATGGAGTTTTCCGCAAGTGCATGAGCCAAGATCCGACATTGGGCTTGAGTACCGCCGGGAAGTAGTTGGCCAGATCTTGTCGCTCGCCTTCGCAGTTTGCACCGCAATGGTGTAGATGCCGAGGAACTCCGACGATGCGCCTTTGCCGCCGTGACTTCTCTCGTACATCTGGCTTGAAATTCTTCTTGCTGGGCCATCGACTTGCCGCAGCTCACGAGTGAACGCAGGGCAACCATCACAGACGGGGTAACCAGCCTGGTTCCCCGGGCGCATGCATGTCGACAGAGGGCTCCTGCGCGCTGGTCGGATTGACGCCGCGCTTTTCTCGCGCCGATGCGAAGTTCGAGCGCCTTCTTGTTGTCGTCAGGAAGAACTTGGCGCTGATCGCGACGTAGCTCGTGGATCCGGCGACGCCGTAGAGTCGTTGTCGAGGTGGATCCGCGAGTCGGCGATCTTGGCCTTCGGGGGTGGAGAGTGCATGGTGGTTGCACCTCCACCGGTTCTGCCGCCACCGCTCGCTGCATGAGCGTCTGCTGCCCGCAGCATGTAGTCGGTTGCTCATGAGTGTCGCCTGGCAAAGCCGATGAGACTCTGATGGTGGCCTCCATTCATCGACCTTTGTCGGCTGTTGAGGGTAATCAGGAGCAGCTTGAGCTCGCCAAAGCTTCGCTTGAGTGGTGGGTGGCGCGGACCGATCCGTAGGAGCGGATATGCTCGGACTTCTAACTATGTTAGAAGGAGCAGATCCCGCCCAGTGTGACCGGGCTCGCTTGTGCCAAAGATGTTGGCGCGGCACGCTGGTCTTGAGGGCCCCGAGATCCACCAGCTTGATCTTGGTCCAACGAGCTGATGGTATCGTGAATACCATGACGCTGTCGGTCCTGCTACCGCGATGGTAATCAGAGAAGCATGTGGGTGTGCAGCCCCTCCAGATCTGGACGCTGCAGGCATGTCGTCGGCTGTTGTTGTGTCCGGCTTTATTCGGACTGGTATTCGACAGACACTGCTTACCACTATAGTCGCGGGGAAGGCCCTTTTGATCCATAAATGGACCTAGCCATGCCAGCTTTCTTATTCAGGTGTTCATGTGGATCGGCAGTCGCTTTGTTGTGGTTATGTAAGTGGTACAGCTTCGCCGTCAATTCTGACAAGAGTTTGCGCTTTTGATAGTTTTTGTATATGCGATCATCGCCAGATCTTTCTTCAAAGGTCTCGCACTTTATTCCATCTATGGTTGAGTTGCTTCTATGCGCGCCTTGGAGCCGCTTGCTTCGCTTCTTCTTTAGACTTTTTGTGGTGGCTTGCTGCTTTCTCTCGTGGAGGTTATCTCGCTCCACGCAGTTTTCAAGGGTTGCATCGTTATCCAAAATGTTTTTCCGTGTTGGTTCATTTTGATGACCTCGCCCATTGGGATCATTGTCCCTGGCTGCCCATCCGAACTGTGTTCAGTGGTGACCGTTCTGCCCTGCTCCATCGCTGGGTCTCAGAGTGGTCGTTGTTGCCTTCGGAGTTGATTGTAGTATCGACGCCTCGGCGCTCTTGTCACTATTTTTAACTGTAGCGATTCTAGAATCTGCGCCCGCGCCGCTCGCTTTTTGTCTGGGTTTTATCGCCCAGATTGTCGCCTTTGTCCCTTTGGGCGATCCACATGTATACGCTGGTGACGAGGGGAAGTCCGCACCTATAGATTCCGCAGATCTTCTCCGTGATCGTCGTCTATACCGCTGATGTTCCCGTGAGTCGGTCGCACGCCGGTTAAATCATCAACCGTGGGCTATGAAGGTGGTGGGCGGCACCGAATTTTTCGTCACCGCTTCCCACTCGAACCGGACGCATTTTGGCCCTGAAATTTCTGGCCAAAGAGAGAGTTTTCAACGAGTTTCATCATGTCGCCAAAGGGCGAAGTGCCGAAATGTCCGCAAGCGGTGAACTCCATTACGGAGCCCAACCTGATCGGATCGGCCGGGAGTGTATGGACCTGACTCAACATCCAGATACGGAATCCGGGGTCCGGAGTCATAGGCCACCACAGAGGCGTCCGTGGTTTGGCTCCAACACCGGCGAGGCGCCATTCATGCGGCGGGTCCAGCCTCCGTCGCAGTAACGCAGCCCGCTCCGGATTTAAGTCCGGAGTACACGCGGGGTGATACCTTTCAGCTTTGTCCGACAAGAGGTCTAAGGCGTGTTTCGTCAGAATTATGCGGTATCATGTTATTGGCGGCGGTTGAAGAAGCCATCGAGCCCAACATATGATTTGACACAGAGGAACTCTCAATGAAAGCACCAATGTCGCGGTCAAAACCAGCGGATCTCGGTGGGGGTCCCAATCAGGCACATACTGATGGTAACAGAAGCAAGGACACAGATGTTTCCACCCTGTGTTCGGGCCTCCGATGGAGGAGTAAACCTTACTTCCTGCTTGATTATTATTGATGATATGGGTAGTACAAGAGTAGATCTACCACGAGATCGTGGAGGCTAAACCCCCAAGAGCTAGCCTATGATGGTGCTGCTGATTTTAACCAGATCGGCCTTCTAAGGACCATCCTCTCCGATTTATATAGGCACCGAGAGAGGCTAGGGCTTATATGGAGTCGGTTACAAGGAAGGAAATATAATATCCGGATTGCTTGCTTGCCTTCCATGCCAAGGAAAGTCCCATCCGGACACGTGCTGAAGTCTTGAGTCTTGTATCTTTACGCTCATTAGTCCGGACGTTGCCACACAAATCGCTATCCTGATACCCCCCTAATTTCAGGACTCTCTCCTCCCTCGACGTGGTAGCCCTCTCGCACCACCTCCTAGCCACACCCCTTCCCCATGTCCGCCGCTCCGACCTTATTTGTTTCTACACATGCAGGCATGTATATGAACGGTCTCCCTACATATAGCTGGTTGACTATAATTCGGTTTCACCAAGCAATCGATACACTTACCTTTTAAGGTTTGTCTCCTTTTCTTGACACACGACGGCTGATCTTCCTATGTAGTTACGCATGCTTACCACAACCATATCTTCTCCCGTCATCATCCTTGAATACCTCCCAACCTGCCTCTCACATCGCAGCACGCGCATAGACAAATGGTACATCCCCGGCCTATCTTATTGATATTGCACTCATAATTCTCTGTTTGTATAGCAGGCCTCCTCCCACCATTTGTGAGACGCCCACTCCACCACCAACCCTCCGACGCCTACCTTTGTCTTTTCCCCAACCTTATTCCTCTGCCTATACATATCCATGGATCTCGATCCATCTCCTCAATACATAGCTAGGCCTCTCTCTCTCCCTGCATATATACTACCGTCCGTACCTCCCCCCCCCACACACACACACGTACACACACACACCCATAGTCTAACGTTGTAGGTAGGTATCCATGCCACGGAGAAGAATCGCACTTGCCTCCTCAAATTCCAAGAGAGCTAGCTCCTCAGCATTCTTTGACGGGCAAACACAAATTCAATGGCACTCTTTATCGATCGCTGTAGCCACACACTTCATCCCTGTTTTCACCCCTATCGACATCTCACGCCCATGACTCCGCTTCACACACATTCATATGTTAAATTTTTTTCTATTGAGATATCATCAACACATTGCCTCTGTCACATTGCAAACCATCTTCTCACACCCACCCACGTGACGTACTTCTGCACTCTAAATAAGAAGTGCACGCAGACGCGACGCATTCACGCCTCGCTTCCCGCCACACCAAGCATGGGTACACCGGTGGAGTTCGCTTCGCACGGGGTAGGCAGCCCATGTGATAATTTGACGGTGTAGAAGGTTGTTTACTGGTTGAGGGTCGGTACCACCCTAGAATATATAAAACGACAGCCCGAAAAATGGAAAATGGTTTTGTCTTCGTCACACCATCTCACACAAGGTCGCTGCGGGTCTCTCTCTCGGCAGCGATCGCTGATCCGCCGGATCCCGCTCCCCTACGGCGAGTGATGATGTGCATCGTTTCTTCGCTCGACGGTGTTGAGGGCAGCTCGTCTCCGATCTCATGGTACTCCGTTTTTCTTCGGTCCAAGCTCCGCATGTAGGGCTTTTCGCCACTTTGCGAGCTGTCCGCAGATAAGCAACTCCTACCAGCGCCTCAAGTAATATCCCGACGACCTCAGTATAGCTTCCTCCGCCTTGCTCCACTGCCCATCTTCCCACAAGTTGCTGCATGTGGATATTATTTAGTTGTTTTGAAATCGTATCTCTGTCGCTGTACTTTCCATCTTGCAATTTGCCCTCAAACCATTTTTTGGTAAAACCACTATGTGCTATCTTTTCCTTTTTACATGGAACATGCTTCTTTGTCCGCCAGATGTGTTCTTCAACTCGTGTTATTGGGAAGTAATTGTTTTCTCGACTCCTTTTGCAAATAAAGCTATCATTATTTTCAATTTTGTTAGTTATTATGGTCTTTTGGTGAACCGTGCATAAATCAGTTTTCTCAAGAGTGTTTTGTGTGCCTCGCCAAAATGTCACAACGGGCAATGCGTTTACATTTCTACGGGATTGGGAAAGGGAGATTGGTTTTACCCTCCTCATCCAACTCCGGCCTAATCTTTTCTCCAACAAGAAGTTAGTCCTAAGAGAGATCGAGGTGATCTCGCTTTATTTATGTGTGTTATGTTTCATCATCTAGTTCCACTATTATTGTAATCACACCGACCGGATATCTTTGCAACAGGATGGTCCGCCGATTTTAGTGGAGCTGCACAAATGATCGGATTGTGGTGTCCTTCATACACCTCTTTTTTGGCTACAGCTGGGTGAAACTAGCTGCCAAGCAATGAACACGTGCAAGGAAATAGAGCCATGCCTACAACAACATCGATCAATTATATATTTTTCTTATATGTACACCTTCTCACAACTTTGTCTTCAGCCAGATGTGAATATTACGCTGATCCAACCATTGAGATGCATTAGCCATGGTAGTTTCATTTGTATTTGATGGAATGTTGTAACGAGATAATCTTGAGGCAAGACACATGAACGTTGAAACCTTTTTTTCTCAGGGAACCGGTTGAAACCTTCATAGCATCACAAGACAATTTCATCAAAATTATGCGATATATAAACAAACTCAAGGATTGATAGCAATGCCGAAATAATTCAACTTCGCTTCACCGACATGTTGACATCCTTCATCCGCCCACCGCCATGCAGCAATATTGCCCTGCTTGGATCCATGGTTAGAGTTAGTTTGAGTTAGTTTGTACTCAACTAACTCAAAAGTATCCAAACAGGGTATAGTTTGTTAGATGCATCTAACCCATCTAAAAAATCTAACCCATCCAAGAGGTGTTTATTTGCTAGTTCTTCTTGGGATCATTAAAACACATTTTCTCTCGCCTCCCCATAGCAGATCCTCTCCACTTCTTCTCAAGCTTATCGCCCTTCCTCCCTCCCTCTCACATCGCCTGTGAAGGCGCCAGATCCGCCTCCATCTAACCCTATCATCCAAACACCTTTTGGCTAAAGTTAGTTTAGGTTAGTTCGGTTAAAATCAACTCTAACCTCTAACGGAGTCGAGTATCCAAACAGTATTATTGAGTGCACAACACAACTTCAGGGAAAGATTCACCTCGCAAGGCGCTGCAAGAGTAATGACTAGTGAGCAATCAAATCACAGAGCCCCACCTTCGCCACAAGAAGTTGCTCTGACGATGCAACCATCATTTATCTGTCTTGAACTCACGGTACTTCATATTCACAAGAATAAGTTGCTCTAAGCGAATCAACCATCACTATATCCGTCAGTGTGATGACCACATGAGCTATCCATTCAGATTGCATGTTAAAAAATAAAGGTCGATAACTAATGCGAAAACTTTCAAAAAACTAATGCGGCACTCGGGCCAACGCGCGATCACATTTTGCACGAGAAATTACACACCATGTTTCGTGACATGTGGTCCCGCCCAACATATCGCTGAGACGACGGCGTAGTAGGAGTATTTCTAAACCGACGTAGGTCGGGCGCCTTCGTGAACCGTGGCAAACCGGACACCATCCACCACTCTTCGCCTTTCCCTCTCGATTTGAATCTTGGTCAGACGCTTCTTCCTCTCCCTCCTCCATAATTGTATGCATTGCAACAGTTATCGGATGAGGCCAAT
>JAHIAM010008244.1:0-10303 GCA_021605205.1 Aegilops longissima | reverse complement strand
TAGCTCTAAACATTGCAACCCGATGTTATTTCCTAAGTCTAAACTGTTATTAAATTTGCCATGTCCTTTTGAGCATGTTCTAGTATTTCGAGATAGCTCATGTTCATGTTTTGTAATGCTTTACCTGTACATCATGCCCATGCCTTTTGTTTACTTGTTGGGCTTGATGTTGTTTTGATGCTTGCAATATGCCTAGTTGCTGTTTTGGATGATTGTTGTCATGACTTGTATAGGGTTATGTGTTGAACCGTTCTGCTTTTGAGTGTGCTCTATATGAAACTTGCTTGATTTTGCATGTAGTTTCATATTATCATGTTGCATCCTTGTTTTGAGGTGTTTGCTTGATGTTTGTATGCATTTTGCATCAATGCCATGCTTATCTTGTTTTGCTCATATCTTCTAGGCCGAGTCAATCTAATGAACTTTATATGTAACTTGACTAGAATTTCGTGTAGATCATCTTGGTGCATCTTAACTTGCTGTTTAACAACTTGAACATAAGGTTTATTCAGATCTGGACCAATTTCGAAATTTGCATATGAGGACTTACCGAATTGTTATATGTTGTTCCTAGCCTCATTTAAACTTGCTTTGATGTGTTGTTCTTGTTTGCATCATCTCTTGCCATGAGTAGCTTCATGTAGCTTTGTCATGCATCATGCTTGTTTGTGCATCATGCCTTGTTCATGTGGTGTGTTTACCTTGTTGTGTGCTTCTTCTTGTTAGTTCCTGCTTTCTTTGCGATCGTGAGGATTCGCTCGCTCACGCTTGGTCTGCTTCATCCGCTCGCCTTCTTCATGGACTCGCTTCTTCTTCCTTGCGGGATTTCAGGCAAGATGACCGCTACCCTCGATCTCACTACTATCATTGCTATGCTAGTTGTTTCGTTTCTATCGCTATGCTGCGCTACCTATCACTTGTTCCTCAAGCCTCCCAAATTGCCATGTCAGCCTCTAACCTTTTGCACCCTTCCTAGCAAACCGTTGTTTGGCTATGTTACCGCTCAGCCCCTCTTATAGCGCTTGTTAGTTGCGTGAAGATGAAGTTTGTTCCTTGTTGAACATGGAGATGTTGTTCTTGTTGAACATGTTTACTTGTTGGGATATCACAATATATCTTATATTATTAATGCATCTATATACTTGGTAAAGGGTGGAAGGCTCGCCTTATGCCCGGTGTTTTGTTCCACTCTTGCCGCTCTAGTTTCCGCATATCGGTATTATGTTCCCGGATTTTGCGCCCTAACGCGGTCGGGTGATTTATGGGACCCCTTGAGTTCGCTTTGAATAAGACTTTTCAGAAGGCCCAACATTGGTTTTACCATTTGCCTCACCACCACCTATTTTTCCCTTGGGAGTCGCCTCAAGGGTCATCTTTATTTTAGCCCCCGGCCAATGCTTGTCTAAGTGTTGGTCCAAACTAGAGCCACTTATGCGCCTCGAGGCAACTTGGGTATCGCTTGTCAGACGATCGCCATCCGGTCGTGCTCGAGACGAGATAGCAGCTACTATCGGGTGTCGGCACCGGGAGGTCTTGCTGGTCTTGTTTTATTGCTGTCGAAATGTCTTGTAGCCGGATTCCGAGACTGATCGGGTCTTCCCGGGAGAAGGAATATCCTTCGTGATCGCGAGAGCTTATCATGGGCTGTTGGGACACCCGCAGGTTTAACTTTCGAGAGCCGTGCTCAGTTATGTGGCGATGGGAATTTGTTAATATCCGTTGTAGTAAACTTGAAGTAAACTCTTCTAAAATACACCAACCGTGAGTGTCTTTTTCGGGTTGATCGAGAGGAGAACACGGTTTCGGGTTATGTCCGACGTAAGTAGGAGTTCGGATCACTTCTTGATCATTACTAGTTGACGACTGCCTTTGTTTCTCTTCTCGCCTCCTTTGCGATGTTAGCCACCATATATGCTTAGTCGCTGCAACCTCACCACTTTATCCCTTCCTTTCCTATTAAGCTTTGTTAGTCTTGATACCCATGGTAATGGGATTGCCGAGTCCTCGTGGCTCCGAACTACACCACCAGCGGTACAGGTTTGCGATGATCATGACCGAGAGCGATGTTTGCTTGTCTTGAGTTCTTCTTCGCTTCTTCTTCGATCAGGATAGGTTCCGGTCGGCGCCTGGCTAGCGGGTGGATGTCGTTGAGCTTCGTTATGTTTCATCCGTAGTCGGATGTTGATCTTGTATATGATGTTGATGTATTCTTGTGGCATTTGTGCCTTATGTATGTATCCCTACCTATTATGTAATGTTGATGTAATGATATCCACCTTGCAAAGCGTTCAATATGCGGTCTATCCTTGGTGGGACCTGGAGTTCTTTTGATAGGTTATATTGGGCGGAAAGATGGCCTAGCGAATGCGAAAAGCCTATATACGAAGATCTGTCCGGGAAAAGTCTCACCGGATCGCGTTGCCGATGATCGATGGAGCCATCGGCCTATAGGTACCATGCAGGAACTCTCAATGAAAGCACCAATGTCGGTCAAACCGCGGATCTCGGTAGGGGTCCCAACTGTGCGGGCAGATGGTAACAGGACAAGGGACACGATGTTTTTACCAGGTTCGCCCTCTCGATGGAGGTAATACCTTACCCGCTTGATTAATATTGATGATATGGTAGTACAAGAGTAGATCTATCACGAGATCAAAGAGGCTGAATGTAGCACCGAACTTAATGGATCCGCCTTCGTGCTCGGTCATCCCGGATCAAGAATGACACCACACAGATTTCAAGGATTTATAGCGGTAGCAATCCACACTTATTACATCGTTGTCCACAAGGGAACTTAATAAATAATTGGCTTAAGGTCTAATAATAACAGGGAAGGTTGGAAGATAAAGTCCATCAACTCAACCGCATCATGGTATAGAACCACACCTAACACTTATTGCTTCAAAATTTGAACGGAAAAGTTGCAGAAAAGGTAAACATGGAATATCCGCAATTAACACATAAAGAGCAATGAAGGAATAAGCCTTACTACATGCATATATGGCTGGTGGTAAGGCCTCGAATTTGATAAAGCTGATTTTTCCCACATCAAAGGAATAATTTTATTTAACTATCATGGTGGTTGTTAAACATTGAGAATGGTTGAAAGATCCTCAATCCCAATTAAAAGTACTCATCAAAACCCAATAACTTTTATTAGAAGTAACATGTTGAGATTCACATGATATTCAATTAAGGATACTCAAATTGTCCATAACCGGGGACACGGCTAATCATGATTAGTTTATACACTCGAGGTTTGACTTTTCCCAAAGACTCGACGCCCCGCTTGGTTCTCGGACTACATGGTGTTTGAGAAACGGATGCCGACATAGTCTTCGGCCTACACCACATGGGGAGCCGACCAACCTACATCCCCTACATCAGCTAGCCACCCGTGAGTTGCACAACAGTCAACTAAGAGCCCATAATTGGCTTGTGGCTGCACACGGAAGTTTCCATTTGAATAATCTTATGATCCCTTAGAGCCGGTGGCGGTCCAAGAAATACAAGTCCCGATGGAAACCGGGCCTCAATCCACCCGATGTGTTTTAGGTTGCCACCTTAGATAAACCATTAATTAACAATCTCAATCGTCATGGATATTCACTCACCCAATCCCGCCTACTAGCATAGCATGGATAATAAGCAAACGAGAAGTAACCCCAAGGTTTCATAAGTAAAAGTAATAGGTACTATCAATCTACCCCAAACCCACAATTTAATTAGATCCTAATCATGCAAGTGTTTGAGGAATAGATCTAATGCAAAACTGGGTATGAAAGGTATGATCAGTGTTACTTGCCTTGCGATGATCCGAGACCTAGGATTAAGTAAAAGCCCCCGGTGATTCGCAGACAAACAACAAGCATACAATAAGTACTCATCTAATGCCGGAAATCTAATAAAGATCTAACCGAAAGTTCAACTTAAGAACCCTGGTTGCAAAAGAATCAATCAAAATAAACTCCGAAAGTGAAACTGAGAGAACGCTGTTTAGCAAATCTGAAATTAGGTCAAAATTTCACAGTAGCAAAACCTGGAAAGTAGGTTAGTCGAACGGCGGTTTATTTAAACTCCAGCGCTTGAATCACCCGATTCCGATAAACGGCGAAATAAAACAGTTTTGAAAATGGTCAAATCAATCAAAATAACGGATTAAATCCGATTAAAAGAAAACGAAACGGTTTAAATAAGGACGTTTTAAGAACAATCCAACGAACGTTATTAAAACGAACGGTTCGTAACGTCTAAATAAGAAAACCAAAAAATAAAACCAATCTAGGTTTTTTTTAAAACCAAACATCTTTTTTAAAAAACGGATCGGTTTTTAGGGAAAACCGATCGGGCGGGCCTACCTCCGGGATTCGGGGCTCTCGGGGCCTGAGGGGCCGGGAGGCGAGGGGCGGGGGTTCCGGGGGGCCCGGGGGCCCCGGCGGCGGCCCGGCGGGAGGGGCGGGGAGGGCCGGGTGAGGTGGGAGAAAGGGGGGGTATTTATGGGAGGGGGGAGGGCGCTTGTGGGAGGGGCAGGCGGGTCGGGGGGGACTCGGGGGGCTGCCGGCGGGGACCCGGGCGGGGGGGGGAGGGGGGCCCTGGGGGCCCTGGGCTGGGCCAGGGGGGGGATTTTTTTAAATAAAAAAATTAAACCAAATGAATTAAAAAATACAAATGAACTCTAATTTAAATAAAACAAATTTTCCCACTCCTAAAAATGAGTCAACAAAATGAACTTTAAAAAAACAAACATGCATAAAATTTTAAATGCTCATTTTGCCTAAGCAAAATAAATCTTCCAAAACCAAATTTGGTTTATTTATAATATCTTCATTTTTCCTAATTGTTGGGAAAGTCAATTATTCCCTCTCCAAATATTTTTATAGGAAAAACTTTATGAAGATAATTTAAATAAACAATGATCCTATTTTCAAAATTTGGGAAATCCCAAATATGAAAATAATGAAATTCCAACTCTCCAGGGTCCTTGAGTTCGTGAAATTTCTAGGATCGGAAAATGCAAGAAAATATGATATGCATGATGACCTAATGTATAACATTCCAAATTGAAAATTTGGGATGTTACAAACCTACCCTTAAGATGAATCTCCCTCGAGATTCGGGTTGGCTAGAAAATAGGTGAGGGTGGTCCTACAAAACTTCCTCTCTTTCCCTGTGTGGCTTCATCCTCAGTGGTGGCTCCATCAACTTTGCAAAACTTGATAACCTTGCTGCGGTAACTCACCGGCATAATCGAGAATCTTAACCGGTTTTTCCTCATATGTCAAGTCATCCTTCAACTGAATTGCTTCAAGGGCACTGTTCTTAACGGTACTCGCTATCTCGGGTGACATTTCTTCAATCGAGAAACATGGAATACATCATGAACTCCCGACAGTCCTTCCGCAATTCCAACTTATACGCAATCTCTCCCATGCGTTGCAAAATCTTATATGGTCCAACAAAACGGGTGCTAACTTTCCTTTAACTCCAAAACGCTTAACTCCTCAAGCGGATACTCGAGATATACTGCTCTCCAACTTCATACTCAATCGCTGGCGCTTTGAATCGGCATAGCTCTTTCTGTCTGGACTGGGCTACCTTGAGCCTGCCTCAATCAACTTAACTTTCTGCTCGCACTCTTAATCAAATCTGGTCCAAACAATCGACGATCTCCGCTTGCCCCATGACAACGGTGTCCTGCACCTTCTTCCATACAGAGCCTCGAAGGTGCCATCTTTAAGCTGGTTTGGTAACTGTTATTGTAGGAAAATTCTGCATACGGCAAATTATCATCCCAACTAGATCCATAATCTAGTGCACAAGCTCTCAAGATGTCCTCCAAAATCTGATTGACTCTCTCGTCGCTCCATCGGTCTGTGGGTGGAAAGTCAGATCGAATTCCAATCGGGTTCCCAATGTTTCGTGTAACCGGTTCCAAAATTTCAAGTAAACTGGGTTCCTCTATCCGATACGATGCTCCTGAACTCCGTAAGCACACAATTCTGGTCATGTATATCTTTGCCAACTTAGCACTCGCTATAGGTAGTCTTGATCGAATGAAATGAGCTACCTTGGTCAAACGGTCGACTATGACCCAAATCGAGTCATATCCTCGAACGGTCTTTGGCAAACCTGTGATGAAATCCATGCCTAGTTTATCCCACTTCCATTCGGTATCGGCAACGTTGTAATAATCCGCCTGCTTCGATGCTCTGCTTTACTTTCGACATACGCCGCAAATCTGCTACATACTCCGCAATATCTTTCTTCATTCCGTCCACCGTAAAATATTCTTCAAATCCAAATACATCTTGGTATTTCTGGTGAATCGAATAGGGTGAATCATGGGCTTCTTGTAAAATCAACTTCCGATCTCGGGTCATTGGGCACATAAACACGGTCTTCAAACCATAGGGTATCGTGCTCATCCTCACGAAACCTTTTAGCTTTTCCTTTGCTCATTTTCCCTTTATAGAGGCAACTTCCTTATCCGCCTTTTCTTCTGATTTTGTCCATTAGTGTCGATCAATCTCCAATGTGCTACATAGCCTCCGAACTATTTCCAAACATAGCTCTCGGTCCTCGCTAACTCATTGGGTATTCCTCCCATCATTAGGGTATTGACGGGTTTTTACGGCTCAATGCGCCTGCTAACATTAGCCTTTCCGGTGATAATGCAATCTCATATCATAATCCTTGATAAGTTCCAACCATCTCCTTTGTTCCGAGATTCAATCCTTCGTGTGAAGATGTACTTCAAACTCTTGTGATCCGGATATACTTACAATGATTTCCAATGAGAAAATGTTCCACGCCTTCAAGGCATGCACAACGGTTTAACTCCAAATCATGAGTGGATAATTCAACTCATGGGGCTTAAGTTGTCGGAAGCATACGAAACAACTCTTCCTTCCCATAAGCACGGCTCCAAGTCCTCGGTGAAGCGCCGAATACACCTCATAATCCTTAGTTTGATCCGCAATATCAAAACCGTGAGGTAACCAATCTTTTCTTCAACTCCTGAAAACTTGCCTCAGCCTCACCATATGAATTTGTTTTCCTTCTTCAACTTCAGTCATAGGCTTTGGCAATCCTTGAGAAATTTCAATGAATCTTCGTATTCCTCCGGAGTCCAAGGAAACTCCAATCTCCCAATGTGCTGGTGCTTCCCATTTGGTTACGGCTCAACTTTGTGGGGTCAATCCTATTCCTTCTCCGGATATAACATGTCCGAGAAATCCAACTTTTTAGCCAAAACTCACATTTGTGAACTTGGCATACAACTGGTGTTCCTCGCCCCAAAACCAATCGCAAATGTTCCTTGTGTTCCTCTTCATTCTTCAAAAAATCAAAATGTCATCAATGAACACCAATTTAACTTATCCAAAAACTCCATAAACACTTTGTTCATCGGTTCATGAAATAGGCGGTTAGTACCCAAATGACATAACGGTATACTTACAACCATATCTCGGGTAAACGCTGTCTTGGGTATGTTTGCCCCTAATCTTCAATCGATGGTACCGATCGCAAGTCGATCTTAGAAAACACTTTGCCCTTGGTTATCAAACAGATCATTTATCATAGGTAGGGGTACTTGTTCTTGATTGTTACTTCATTCAATCCACGGTAATCAACAACCATTCTTAACGATCCATCCTTCTTCTCCACTAACAAAACGGGTGATCCCCAAGGTGAAGAACTTGGGCTAATAAACCTTTATCCAATAGTTCCTTAATCGCTTCTTGATTTCCGCCAAATCCTTTGGGCATCCTGACGGTCGCTTCGAATCGGGCCTGCTCGCAAATCGATCAAAACTCAATGTCTCTATCCGCGGCATTCCGCAACTCTTCCGAAATACATCAGATAACCTTTACCATTGGTACTTCTTCCGCACCACCCCGATAAGCAATTAACTTGTGCCTCCTCGCCGTGCCGGATACATACTTAATCCTTCTTCCCGTGTGGTGAGCAAAATTGACCTTGTGGTACAATCTATGTTTCCTCCATACTTTGATAACCAATCCATACCTAATATCACATCCAATCCTTGGGATTCCGTAACTATTAGGTCCGAGGGGAAAACATAGTGTCCAACCTTAGTGGCAATGATCACACCATTTACTAGCCATGTACCGCCCCCGTGAGGTTACTAGCATGGGTGACCTAAGGGCTTGGGTTGGTAACTTGTACTTATCCACAAACCCTTGATATGTATGAATTTATGCACCAAAGATTAAAAGAACAACCGCAGAAATGACTTAACCAAAACTTACCGACATCGGATCGGGCTGATCTTCAACCTCCTCCACATCAATGTGGTTCACCCGCCCCCGTTGAAAGGGTTGGGCTTTTCCGAGCTTCCATTGCCATTTCCATTCGCCTTCGATACCATTTGCATAGTGCCCACCTTTGGGCACTTAAAGCAAGTAATGTGACTCAGGTCTACCTTGGATGGTGTTGACGGGTTGGTGCGGTTCTGTCCCTTGCTTCCTCCATTCCTGCTCCCATTCTTGGTGCCATTATGGTTATGCGAATTACCTCCATGGGTATGCTAAACTGAATTCCTGATTTAGGGTATAACGAGGTTTCGGCCGGGATCCAAGTTATACTTTTGTCCATACTTCCGCTTATGGTTCTCAATTTGTCCCGCTTCCTTCAATCATGAGAGCTCGGTCTACTAACTGGTAGTTGTTGAAACTTGCTACCATCAACGCATGCTGAACTCATCATTCAGTCCTTCTAGAAACTTCTCCGCTTAGTCGATCCAAGTAACGCTATCCGGGGCATAACGGCAATTTCTAAAGTCATCCACGATCGCCAACACCCTTCCTCCCGAAGGTTTAAACTCACGCTTCTTCATGGCCATGGCTCCCCGCCAAAATGGGCGGCGGAAAGTTTGTCAAACCTGGTCCCATGTGATTTGTTCACGGGTAAGTGGTTGGAAATTCTCCCACCATGTCGCCGCGGTCCTTCCTGTTGCTGCAAATTCACTCTTTCACCATCTGGCATCCCGGAGTCACCCCTTCCTATTTATGGAGCCAACCATTCCAAATCGCCGGTGTTTGGAATACACCGCGGATTCATTAAGGAAACGAGTCGATGATCCCGTGGTGGTGGTGGCGGGTTGTTGTTGTTGTTGTTGGCCTGTTCTGCACCAATGTTTGAATCAGGTATTCCGCTGGGATCAATTGGGTGATCTTCCGGGGAAAACGAATCCGGGTCACGCCTCGAGGCATCTATGGGTTTAGAAAAAGAGAAATGTAGAATAGAATGAGGTCTAAGGAATCACTACCCAAATGCACATGAGCAAATGCCACAAAATCACTTCCATTCAATCAAACAAGGGCTTACAACGATCTAACTATCGCAAAAGTGTGTGTACTATAATGTTTACATGGAGGGAAATACTACTAATATGTGGGGACTTCTACTAATTTGAACCGTGGAAGACTCCATGATGTCCTCTCCCGCTTCGCCTTCAAAGTCGGGTTCACTTGGATCCGAATCGGTGTCGCCGATGTTGATGTAGTCGATTGGGTATTCACATACCGGTCTTCATTCCTGAGCGCCAACTTCTTCTTGAGTTCTTCGATCTCGCACTTAAGATCGTTATTGTGTTCAGCCGAGCTACGATCTCGCCCATGTAGTCCTTTGCGTAGTCTTTAGTTCTTCTTCCGCTCGATGATCCTTCCTTTGTCTTCTGAACTCCAACATGTCATTGACATTTGATTCTCCCGCGCCGAATGTGCTGATTTAACTCCGGATGAAAGCTGCAATGGATCTATCCTTCTTGGTGTTGACGACGCCCCAGCTTGTCATCTCGGCCCGCAAATCTGGTAGATGGTTCCTTGAGGTCTTTGATAAACTTCTCCAATGCGCCCCATGGTGATGTGAGCTGCCATGCTTTTTCCTGCACTCCAAGTTGGTGCAATCAAAACACTATCTATAGGCTTGGTGATTGGGGCTAATGTCCTTCTGAACGTGAGCATGAATCTTCCAAACCCTCTTCAGTGAGTGGCGCTGAAAGTCCCTGAAGCTTGGTAATCCAATGTTCGGTACTTAGTAACTTCCTTCAAGTGAAATCCAAAAGGTGTGCCTTCATCCGTTGGGTGTACTTGATCTTCGTCCGCCATCCTAAAGAGAGTAGAAAAGATGAGGAGTTAGAAATGGGAAGAGAGTAGTGATCTATGGTTTAACTTAGTGGTCGGTCCCAACCAAGGTTTCCGATACATTTCTCAGAGCTACTGACTAATGGATCAACTGGGCTTGTCATCCTCGGATCAAAATGCCGAACCACACAAGA